>PVJA010001420.1:0-69454 GCA_004027025.1 Myocastor coypus | reverse complement strand
ACTTGATGGATTCACCACTGAATTCTACAGGAAATTTATAGAAGACATAAGACCAATACTACTCAGACTCTTCAAGGAAATTGAAAAGGAAGCAATCTTCCCAAAATCATTCCTAGAAGCAAATATTGCACTGATCCCAAAACCAGAAAGAGACACAACTAAAAAAGAGAACTACAGACCAATTTCTCTCATGGACATAGAGGCAAAAGTCCTCAATAAAATCTTCACCACTAGAATACAACAAACCGTCCAGATGATTATACACCATGACCAGGTAGGATTCATCCCAGGGATGCAAGGATGGTTCAATATATGCAAATCTATAAAGGCAATACACTATATCAATAGAGCCAAAGGCAAAAATCACATGATCATCTCAATTGATGCAGAAAAGGCCTTTGACAAAATCCAGCACTCATTCATATTCAAACTCCTACAGAAAGTTGGAATAGAGGGCCTCTACCTAAACCTGATAAAAGTCATGTATGACAATCCAACAGCTAACATAATTCTAAATGGGGAAAAACTGAATTCTTTTAGTCTCAAATCTGGCACAAGACAAAGATGTCCTTTATCACCACTCCTATTCAATGTAGTTCTGGAATCGTTAGCTACAACCATTAGACAAGAAAGAGAAATAAAATGAATAAGAATAGTTAAAGAAGAAGTAAAACTATCACTATTTGCAGATGACATGATAATCTATGAGGATAACCGAAAATATTCTACCAAGAACCTACTAAAACTAATACACAAATTCAGTAACATAGCAGCTTATAAAGTCAACTCACAAAAGTCAATAGCATTCCTCTATACAGATAACAAACACACTGAGAGAGAAATTAGAGAAAGAGTGCCATTTAGAATAGCACCGAAAAAATGGAATACTTAGGCATTAACCTAACTAAGGAAGTAAAAGACCTTTTCAATGAAAGATATATTACTCTGAAAAAAGAAATCCTAGAAGATTTGAGAAAATGGAAAGACATTTCCTGCTCCTGGATAGGAAGAACCAACATTGTGAAGATGGCCATACTCCCTAAATTGTTATACAGATTTAATGCAATTCCTATGAAAATATCATCAACATACCTCACAGATCTGGAGAAATCATTCCTAGAATGTATTTGGAACCAAAAAGGACCCAGAATTTCAAAGACAATTCTGGGCAACAAGGGTAAAGCAGAAGGTATTACTATTTCTGACCTAAAGTTGTACTACAAAGCTAGAGTAATAAAATCAGCATGGTATTGGCAAAAAAATAAATAAATAAACCTGAGGATGAATGAAATAGATTATAAGATGCAGAAGCAAATACAAACACACTCAGCCATCTTGTCTTTGACAAAGGGGCCCAACATGCTTACTGGAAGAAAGATAGCCTCTCTAACAAATGGTGCTGGAAAAAATGGCTCTCTACACCCCGAAAACTAAAACTTGACCCAAGTCTATCACCTTGCACTAAACTAAACTCAAAGTGGATTAAAGATCTAAATATTAAAAGAGAAACATTAAATCTCCTGGAAGAGAAAGAGGGAGGAAATCTTGAAGACATGGGAGTAGGCAAGAAGTTCATGGAGAAAAATCAAAATGTGAATTTAACACTTGAAAGCATCCACAAATGGGAACTCCTCTGACTAAGAAGCTTTTGAACATTAAAAAAAAAAAAAAAATTACCAAAAGAGTGAAAAGACAACCCACAAATTTCAAGAAGATTTTAACTAATAAATATTCAGACAAAGGTCTTCTATCTAGAATTTACAAAGAACTAAAAACCATTAGGGTCCCAAATTCAATGATCCAATCCAGAAATGGGCATCTGAGACGAACACACAATTATCAGAGAAAGAAATTCAGCAAGCCTATAAATATATGAAGAAATGCTCCACTGGCTAGCCATCCGTGAAATGCAGATTAAAGCAACACTGAGATACCATCTGACTGTAGAAAGAATGTCTATCACTAAGAAATCAGCCAACAACAAATGTTGGAGAGGCTGTGGGGAAAAAGAAACCCTTCTCTACTGCTGGTGGGAATGCAGATTATGCAACCATTATGGAAAGTGGTGTGGAGGATTCTTAAAAAACTAGAACTGGAAATCCCATTCAATCCAGCTATCTCCCTATACTGGGAATTTTTTCAGAAGACCTGAAGACACCATACCATAGAGATATCTGTGCACTTATGTTTATAGCAGCCCAATTTGTAATAGCCACATCTTGGAAACAGCCAAGATGCCTATCTTTTGAAGAATGGTTGAAAAAGATGTGGTATTTTTAATGCAATGGAATATTACTCAGCTATAAAGAATGATAAATTGGAAGACTTCATATATAAATGGATGTACATTGAACATATACTTATAAGTGAAATAAGCTATATGTGTAAATATCATATAGTCTCCCTAGAGTAAGAACTCTAAAGAAGAAATAAAAAATGGAAAGGCATAACACAGCTGAATGGCATTCAAAGACTTCTGGATTAAACAACAAAGTGACTGAAAACAGAAAAGAGAGGAAACATAGCAGGAACAAAACCATGCACTTATGTACACAGCATGAATCAGATATTGGTCCTTAGAACTTTCAAAAGATTTTTCACATTAATGATACCAATGCACAATTCTAAAAATAGACTTGGAATGCTTGTCATTCTGGTCTTTTAAATGTGTACCGCTTCTAATGTAAACCCAGTTTACATTATATGTAATGTATATGAGAGTATATTATGTAATGTATATGAGAGTACTGCTATACTCTCCCTGAAGTAAATGGTGGACTAACAAAAAAAGGGTGTTGATTGCGAGTAAGACACTAAGCAAGATTCATAAGCTCAACAGGCTATAATTTTGTACATCCTTGGATTTCTAAATGTCCGTGTAAAAATGTGTAACTGCTTTTATCACATTCTATAGAGATTTATTAGAATATCAATGATTGACAGAAAATTCCAATTTCAACCTAAGTCTAAGATGTTTGATATTCAGAAAGACAGTGATGTTAATATCAATTACCTCTGTTACAGAGTAATAGTATCACGAAGCTTCTCTGCTAGAGGGTTGAGAATGTAACCCAAAAATTGGAGGAAAAAAAAGGGCTATGAAGATAGTCAACATTTTGGCCCTAGTTCTACAAGGTCAGTGAGGACTCAGGACAAAGGAGAACCTGTGCTGTAACATCCCATAACTCAGTGGTATCCCAAATTTTCTCATCAAGGAGATTATGGGACCTCAGAATAAAGGGATAAATGAAGTATAGTGAGTCTAAGGAGAGTCACCTAGAGAAAAAATCTCTCAGGCTTTCACAGAAAGCAAACTGGTCAAGCAATGGCCATGACTCATCCTGATGGCTGACACTGGCAACAGTTCTACAAAGCACTGTACATGATTCCAAAGTTAATCCTGAAGGGATTTGACCTTGGAAGATACAAAAGATGTATGTTTTCTTATATAGGTCAGCTTTAACTTGCCCTTGATCATCCAGCAGAAAGCCTTGATTATGAGGCATAAAACGCAGAGTTACATTAGTATAATGACCATAAGAGGTTTAAATCAACAGCCTCCAACATTGCCAGTTTCACCTGTAACTCAACGCATTTATGGAATATTGGACTACGTATGGAAGTACTTCCTCAAAGTTCAAAGAGAAGAAATGTTTTCTTCTTTTTTCTTTTCCTTCCTTACCAATATTGATCAGAAAATTTATCATGTACACCCTGTGCTCTGTATAATTATTATGAGGACAACAATATGCAATGTGTCAATTATTGTGAATGTACTACTAACATGTTTTGAAACTACATATTGTTATTTCTTATTAAAAGTAATAAAAACAATAATAAAAATGTAATGCATTCCTAAAAAATGAAAATTTAAATGATTTAAAATGTCAGAGACAATTAAAAATATCATTGTAAGTAAACTGTGTACAATTTTTAGCAATGTAAAAATTATTAGTAACAAAAAATATACAAGCAACTCTTGAAATCCAACAGTGAGAAAATAGCAAGCTTTAAAAAAATGGGCAAAGCCCTAAGCAGACACATCACAATAAAAGATTTACAAATAGAAAATAATATATGGAAAAATGTTCATCGTTATGTTTGGTTACAAAGCTGCACATTAAAACAAAAATATAGTACTGCTAGAAACCTTTACACTGGATAAAATACAGAAAAAGATGTATAGTCTCAACTTCAGAGAAGAGCACTGAACAACAGTAACTCTTATTTCTAGTGAAAATGCAAAATTCTACATTTTGGAAAAGATAATGAAAAACACTTTGACAATTTCTTACAAAATCAACAGTCTTATTTCTAGTGAAAATGCAAAATTACAAAATCAACAGTCTTATTTCTAGTGAAAATGCAAAATTCTACATTTTGGAAAAGATAATGAAAAACACTTTGACAATTTCTTACAAAATCAACAGTCTTACTATAGCAATCAAGTTCCTATGTATTCACCCAACTGATATGAAATTTTATTTATATACACCAAAACCTATACTTGAATATTTATATTATCACTAAAATCTGAAAGGAACCAAAATATGATTCAATTCTTGAACAGATATGTAGACTGTGGTACATCTCTACAATTGCATATTATTCAGCAACAAAAAGTAAAAACGCTATCAAACCACAAAAAAAGAGAATAACATGAATAAAGCTAGTTCACAAAAGCCAAATGTTACGTGATTTCAATTTTGTAATATTACAGAAAAACAAAATCAATACAAAAGGCAAAGAACAACTCTTTAAAACTCAGTGGTTCCAGAAGTTTGAGAAAACAGAAGAAGAAAAAAAAAAAAATGATAGGTAACACATAGGACATGTTTCATTTTTTTAGTGTGTGGAAATTGTTCAGCATAAACAGTTCTGGTGAAAAACAGCACTATGTTTTGTTGATAACTGTATAAAGTTAAAACCCTTGATATATGCAAACTAAATAAACATCCTCTAGGAGATTGGGAGAATTCCAGGGTGGAATGTGCAGTATGAAAAACAAACAGAACAGAAAACCTAACTCTGTATTACAAATGCACACAATAACTTCACCCTAGGAAATGGGAATACATGCTTACTGAGTGATTTTAGAAATAACAGGATTCTGTAAAACAAAGTTAAAATAATCTATCCATAGATTATTATCCATGTCTATTTTGGACAATTATACCACAATAATGTGGGTAATAATTTGAGTGTTTCTACATACGTGCCAGAATGCTGCATTGTGTGAAGCAGGATTTGCACACATAAGAAATGGGTAAGACAGGAGGAGACTAGAACAATTCATGTAGAAAGAGCTTAGAGCTAAGGACACTGGTAGCCTGTCACCCATGGTAAGTTCATCAGGGACACAAATAGTTATTTGAAGACAAGTGTATGTGTGTTGTATTTTGTTCTGTGTCTGTATACATGAATTCCCTTTACCTTTAGCTGAGATGTCTTCCCCACAAGGGTACAAAACAGCCACAGCACCCCTAATTCCAGACTTTCTTTCTAATATCATTTTCCCAGAAAAGAAACAAGCCCAAATGTAGCAAATGAATGAGTCTAGGACTCAATTTGGATATAAGTAAGATGATCCTAGGGTATCTTGCAGTGGGCATAAGTAAGGAAGTGTCAAAAACAAAAAACACAGTAGGGACTGGGGAGATAGCTCAAGGGCACAGGTGCCTACCTTGCAAGTGCAAGGTCCTGATTTTGATCCTCCATAGCCAATAACTGAAGCTTGCATAATGTGATAAAGAAAGCAAATATAATAAGGGCTGTGGATGAAATGAAGCACTGTTATAGTGAAAGAGAGGAGAGAGAGAGAGAGAGAGAGAGAGAGAGAGAGAGAGAGAGAGAGAGAGAGAGATGCTTCTTTCTAGACTTTTTTTTTCTGTATTTACGACAGAGTCTATAAGGTCTCACCACATAGATTAGGTTTATAGTGATTCTCTTGTTTACAGCCTCCCAAGTGCTGGGATTACAAGCGCACTCCACCACGCCCAGTCTCAGTCTCCATCTCAGCATGCCCCATGGAAGGGGCCAGCACAGTACACTGGGGGTAGAACCCTGGCCACTGGGCTCTGCCTAAGCAGGTAGTTTAGTCGGCTGAGCTATCAAGCCAGCCCTTTTTATGCTAGACTTAAAGTTTCAAGCAATCAAAATTTGTTGATTAGTTGAAATGCACGTCAAAGCTGTGTCTGAAAGAACCTTTGGGCTTCAGATTGTGTCTCTTACTAGGTACTGATGCTTCTGAGTATGATCTATTAGTTTGGAGATTCATACAACTGGCAAAGATTAACTGATCTTTTTCTTTCAAAGGATTTCATAGCTCCCATATGACTAATATAAAACACTTCAATGCCTTCACAAACTAAATTCTGTCAGTTGTCTGCCCTGGTATTCTCCCACCTTCACATTTTGCTCCAAACCAAACCTACTGCTTAGTTTATTGGGGAGGTGAAGAGGGTGAGGGTAGATTCTCACATTCATTTACATCTGTGGTTCACAGTGAGCTGCACTCTGCTGAGATCATTTCCACAATCAAGTCATTCCTAACCCTGTCCTCCTTAACCTCATAAGACTTAGATATTCTTTTCCCACCCCTTTGCTTTGCAGTACTGAACCACACTATTTCAGAGACGTCATTATAGCCATTGGCCAGGAAATGTGACACTCATTTCAAATTGTTGTTTTCTTTTGGCATATGCTGTTGATCATAAAATTATATTTATCATAAATTGAGTAGGGAAAATTGTATTGGTTTGTACTCATCAAAAACTGCAAACTAGGAAAAGGTCATGTGAAAAAAAAATCCCTTTCCTCAGTGTGCATAGTTCAATTCTTTGTTACATTTAAACTATCCATGGACATCAGTCTGTTTTGGACTCTTGCTAGTGTTAAACAAGGAAACAAAATCATTAATTCAAAAAAAGCCTCGTTCTAGCCGGGCGTGGTGGCGCACGCCTGTAATCCCAGCACTCCGGAGGCTGAGGCAGGAGGATCGGTGTGAGTTCGAGACCAGCCTGGGCTACAAAAGTGAGCTCAAGGCCAACCTGAACTGCATAGCGAGACCCTGTCTCACAAAGACAAAAAAAAAAAAAAGGCTCGTATATTTACCTAAAGATGTTTGTTTATCAAACTTTACAACATGCTGTGAGACACTCAGTAATAGGAGCTGTGCTATCTTTTTCTATCTATTTCATATATGTTCTCCATAGTTGCTACATAATGTCCTTAAAATATTTAAGGACAGCTAAATAAAATAGTGACTATGAACATAAGCATGATAAGTATGAATGTATTACACCATGTATGAATCCTAAAATGGCGTAAGATGCATGAAACATTGCCAGTGTTGGTATATCTCCTAAAATCTTACAGAAAACTAATTTTCCTAAGACATATCTGGTAGACATACCACATCACATTCTTACTGAAGGGCCTAAAGTTTAAACACTTCCATAGATGTTATGTACATCTTATTCCTCCGTATTTCACATTTTAAACTTCACTCATCCTTGTTACTGTGGACCTGTCCTGTTTTCCATACAAACCCTAAGTGAAGAATTAATGTGACTCACAGATTGCCTCCTTCAGTTCCAAGCTCCCCTTGGCATTTCTCCGTATAAGTGTGAACTATATCTTGGGAAAACAGCTCCACTTTTATTTGCTACAAAACTGGCAAATTAAATCTTCAGACACATTGTGACCCAGACACATTTGTAAGCAGTGTCTTTCACAGAGTGACTTAGCATCACCAAAGGTAAATCTGGAGGTTTACTGGCTCCCACTGTGTGGCACAGGAGTGGAAGGCCTCCTGACTGCATGGGGCTGCAGTGGGGTACTGCAGAAGCACCCAGCACGTTTTTATTTTATAAAAGGGAAGAAGAGGGCCAGGTGGTAAGTTGATACTCTCCAAATGCCAAGCTCACTTACTAAGGCAAAAGACTAAAAGTTGGTTCCAAGTAGTCAGCTTTTCCTTGTACCTTCTCAATGTAAGGAATATGACAGTCTCTAAAGAAAGGCTTGCTCTTTTCAGGAGCCCTCAGTACAGAGATTCCACCTTCAAAACCTTGGCTGACACGCCCACTTTTCTCTCTATTTCCCCACTAGAAGAAGCTAAAATCAATTAAATTCTAAGTGAAAACAAAAAAGGAGTAATGTAGTACTACTATGTAAAGGGAGCAGGAAATAGACAGTAAAATATGAGGATAAAAAGATAACCGAAAGAAAATCCAGGCAATGCACAGAGGCAGATAGATCATCAAAACCTCGGGACTCGGTACAACCAGCCCACTTCAGAATGAAGTCATTAGCTTGCTGAAGTCCAAGACCTTGACTCCTCTGCAGGAAGAGTTCCCTAAAGTGTAGAGGTTCCAAAGTTCTGCCTTTGAGCAGACCGAGTTGTAAAAAAGTCGTCTGCGATGCGCAGGTCACTGCAGCTTTACTGGGTGATTTCAATAGCATCCACTCTGGAACGGAGAGAACACGGCTTCCAGGGCTGATTGCCGTGCTCTTACTAGTTGAGGGTCAGAAGCATCAGCAGCAGAAAAGCTCCTTGAGCAGGGGATATTTTTAAATTTCCAGAAGAAATTCGAACAAGAAGACAAGTTTCTCTGGAGAGACAGCAAAAAATACAGTTTTGCCTACCTGCCTGAATTTTGAGCTCATAAATTGATTAGGAACTCTAGGTAGACCTTGGATGAAAGTAGAAAAGAAGAATTCTGGACAAGGCAGAGGTCAACCTTAATAGGGTAGAGCTCGGGCAGGTGGCCAGATGGCTGAAAATGAAGCCCTGAGAGAAGAATATGTGAAAGAGGCGGCTGAAAGGTGCTACAGTGAACCTAAGAAAGAAACTGTTATTTTCCCTGCTTTTTACAAACATCAACCGCTGAAATGTGAGAACACAAGTCATGGGAATGTTCCCTGCACACTGCCAGTGGAAGATCCCCTGAGTATCACAGTGTGTCACAGTTGTTGCCAGTGGCCTGCCGCTGGAAGTATTTAGCATCAAAACGCAGGGGAAGAAAAGGCACCTTTGGTGTGAGGACACTGACTGATTGATCCTTTGTGAACGAACAGGCTCTTCCCCACTCTGTCGGAGTTCCTGCTTCATTGTGGGAAAATATCCCTCAGGAGTCAGGATATGTTCAGAAGCAGTTTTGAGGAAGCCAAACGAAAGATAGGCTGGGTATACTTCGGTGCCCTGTAGTTAAAAATGCACACTTGTTTCTCAAAGAACTGCTTTTCAGAAAAGAGGGAGTTTTATTCTTTCAATCAGCATCTGTGCATTTACTAGCCATTTTCAGCAGAAACACAACACTAGACAAGATTGAATTACGAATTACGAAGTAAACTAACTGTAAGATGTTTGGAGCTGTGCTCTAAACATGTACTTCCTGTCTTTCACCTGTTTCTGCATTTATGTACCCTTTAATCTTGGAAGAATGCAGACATAAAACACTAAGAGTGCACACGAGCACATCTATGTGCCATCGCGGAGATTCATAAGAAAATCCGTTTTTAACCAAACTTCTTTCATCTCTTCTTTTCTCATCATTTTCTCTGCTGCCACTGATTTGTTTAAAAATAAATTTCAGGCATCACATCGTTTTATTATTATAACTTACCTGCTTAACAAATATGGCTTAAGAATTATTTACCTAGTATGGGATTCACCTGGTTATGTCATTGGGGGTAGATGCTTTATTCTTGGAATAAATACCTTGCTCTTTGCACCCAGAATTTCAAATTTCTCTCTGTCAGGAAGACCATACGTAAAGCTTCTGATATGGAAGCCCAAATTCTGCATGGTGCCTGTTTTTTCCACAGCTTCTAGGACTGACTTTACACTCTTTAGAGTAAAGGCAGAAAATAAGTGAACCAATCTTCATGCCACATTCTGTTTGAACATAGGACTCTGTATTGTGCCCAGAGAGGGCATTCAGGGGAATACTGATCAAAAGAAATGCAGCGATTACTTGGCCTCTGGGAGGACTGGTTTCATGGCCTTCCAATCTACTGGATACAAAAATCCCAAAGTGCTCAGGTGCTTTCTACACAATGTTCCACTGTTTTCGTTTACCCATGTCCATTCTCTCCTATACCTCAAATCGCCTCTAGGTCTCCTGCAGTGCTTTTTGCAATATAGATACTATGTTCATACATGTTATACTCTGTTGCTAGGAATAATGACAAAAAATAAAATTGGTGAATAACCAGCAATCTTGTCTCAAATATTTTTAACCTGCTCTGGTTGAATCCATGGATACAGAGCGTACAGATAATTAGTGACCAGTGTGCTATTTTAGAGTTGCTTCTTGACATGACCTCTGCCATTATCATCTTCTATTCTATTCTATTTTCTTTGCTTTTTTTAAATGTATTTTTTAGTACAGGGTACAAAGGGTCTCACGACAAAGATTGGAATTGTGATTCTCCTGGTTTCAACCTCCCAACCTCTGGGATTATAGGCACATGCCACCATGCCCAGTCTCATCTCAGCATGCCCCAGAGGCAGGGCCAGCACAGCACACACCAGATCGAACCCTGCTTCCTGCATCTGTCTAAGCAGGTGCTTTAATCTGCTGAAATTTCTGGCTGGCCCTCAGAAACTCATCTTCTGTCGACTTCAGCATGAAACTCAGCCACATCCAGCACTAGAGATTCACACAGCAGTCAAAATTAATTTCACTGATGCACTTTAATGTAAACAAAGAATCTTTTCAGCTCAGGCCAAAGCAAATGCTCAACATTCATTTATCAGTTCTTCTATTTGTTGAAAATTGTAGATCAGCTTGCCCTGTGTGCCAGGTTCTGTTCATGCAACTGGGGTCAGGACAAAGATTGAGCTTAAACAGAGTTTCCCTTCAATTTAAGATGGAAAAAATTGCAATATGCCCTAAAGATAACATATAACATCATGTAATAAATTCTGTAATGCCCATAGCAAACCAAATTAAGAAGAAAATAGCTGCAGGCTGAGGGTGCCCTGGAAGCCTTTATAAGCAGAGGCCTGAAGCAGTGTGGAGGTAATGCATGCGCAGGTGTGGGTGCAGGAAAGCTAGGTTCAGTGGACAATGAGTGCAAACTCCTTGATACACAAGGAAGCTGAGAATCTCCAAGAAAAGGAAAATCGGCATGGCTACACTCCAGGGATAAAGTGGTAGAAGCTTAAGAAAGGAAAGCCCAGGGGCGGGCAGGATCAGTACTCGGAATACCACAGTGCGGGACTCAGAATACCACAGTAACAAACTTGCTTCTTTCTGTGTTCTTTATCTGGTTTCAGTGCTAGCCACTGAAAAAGATACCACGCAGTCTGCACAGTGGGTGGAACACACTCTGTGAGGGCATGGGCTGTGGGCCTGAGGCTGCCAGCTCTGAACAAGCCAGTAAGGAAATCTGTTTAGATCTTTAAAAGAAGACTCCATTTCTCTGTAAGCAAGTATTTCAGAGCAATACATTGAAAGCAGAGATTTTATAAGGTGCCATTGGGTTAAGGCAGCAAAAAGTGGCACAGTTAACTCAGCAAGAGAGTAGGAGGTTTAGTTGACTTTACACTCTTTTATCACACAGAGCCAGTAGGTCTTGTGCATTGATCTGATGAAAGTCAGAAGCGAGAGGAGAACCTGTGTTTGAGATCCAGCTGCCTGGGTGTGCAATGGAACCCTCTACAAAGATGCACAAGGATAGGTTAATCATGATGCAAAAACCTTTAGATGCTGCCAAATCACCTTTCTTTTTTCTCTTTCTTCTGCATCACCAATTGGCCTCTGTCTCCTTATCACCCCTATAAATCAACACAGGTGCCATACCATTCCTTATACCACACCAATTTGTAGTCCTCCTCCTCCTTGGACTATCTTGGCTCTGAACCCCTTCCCATGATCTAAAATAAAATGGCTTTTGTTGGATTTGAAAAGGAGAGGAAAATGAACAAAGACCTGAGGACAAGAGGAATAATAAAACTCTCTGGAAAGCTCTCTGCCTGAGATGGCCTCTCTGGTAAAGCCAGGACCTGTTGAACCTAGAGTTTGTGACTGATTCATGATTTAATACTGATACTGGGGATGTTGAGATTAAGGGTGAGAGACCAGTGGATCAGCAAACTCATTGGCTTGGCAGCACCTTAATACCAACAGTCTGGATAAAAAAGGCAGCAAATGGTTTCTCTGCCCCTTTTCTTCTAAAAGCTCTTTGCTGTTGTCTTGCAATTCCATGAAAAGTTTCCTCTCTGCCATGCCACTCTGTCTTGGAGCCAGTGGACTAAGGACAGAAACATCCACAAATTGTGACCTAAATAAACTTTACTTCCTTTAACTTTGGGTGCTGAGTATTTTGCCCCAGCAATAAAAAAGCAACTAACATCCTTCCTTGAAGGAGAATATGTCATTTCAGAATATAAGAGATGACAGAACAACCAACTCTATCGATGCTGCTAAGAAGTAAACAAAGAAACCAAGAATGTTCTACTATATTTTATAACTGGTCCTGTGAAAACAGATTGACTGGACCAGAAGAGATGAGCCCCTGACCGGGAGAGCTAAAGCAAAATGTGAAGAGGAGAATCAGAAGTATTGATAAGTTTGAAGAGAAATAGAGAAGAATATAATAGCTGAGTTGGGCATTTTCTAAAGACATGAGATTATCAAAAATCTCTCTATGGGTCAGCCAGATAGCTCAGTAGACTAAAGAGTCTGCTTACGCAGAGCACAGCAGCTAAGGTTCGATTCCTGGGGTACTGGGCCAGCCTCCCCCCAGGGCAAACTGGGACAGCAACCTCTAGATGGGGCAGGGTGGAATGCACCTGTAATCCCAGCACTTGGGAGGTTGAAAACAGGAGAATCACTATGAGTCCAATCTGTGTAGTGAGACCCTATAGACCCTGTACTAAATATATTTTTTAAAAAATCTCCAAAAATATAAAACTGAGGTTTTGATCATTCAATGGGAGAACTGAAAGAAGAGAAATACATGACACAGCCTAGACATCAGCATGTTTGGGTCACTAATTTCTTCTTCCTTCTAGTTAAAGTGGCAAAGGAAAGGGTACTCCTGATAGAACCACAGGGTTTGGAGTCACTCATAGAAGCTGGGAACATAGCTGTGACAGTTGCTAGAGCTGGGGTCCAGCCAATTAAGTTTTTACCAGAAATTTGCTCTTTATTGTTCTTCTAGTAAATGACTGAACATTGACTTGGAGCATTTTGTTTCAATTTTTATTTTATTTTATTTGGTACAGGATCTTGCTACACAGCTAGGACTCATAATGACACTCCTGTTCCAGCCTTCCCAGCAATGGGATTACAGTCATGCACCACCATGCCTAGTTTTGATGGCTGGCTTGGTGTGGGCCAGCATGGCATGTATTATTGGGGATTGAACCCTGGTACTTGTGCTTGCCAAGCAGGCACTTAGACTGCCAATCTAACTTTACAGTCCCAAGATAGGCTTTTTTTTCTGATACTGGGGATCAAACTGGGGAGTTTATGCTGGGGATCAAGCAGGAGTTTATGCTGCTGAGTCATCTCGATATCACCTCAAAGTCCCGGTAGTAGAACCTCAGGGCTCAGCATATGATGCTATCACAAAATGACAGATGTTTTTGGAATGTGAAGAAAAAGGAAAAATGAAAGATGCTATCAAACCCTAGTCTTTTCCTTTTTCATTTTTCACTACTGGGCACTGAAATAAGGAGTAAATCTAAGTCCTTGCTATACTTTTTTGAAACAGAATCTCACTAAGGCACTGAATTTCCTAGGCTGACCCTTGCCTTCTCCAGAGAGCTAAGGTCCCAGGTGTTCAGCACCTGGTCATCTTTTTCTGTCTTTTTTGCCCATGAGGGAAGCAGTGTGATCTACCTGGCGCTACACACCCCTGCCATCCAGGAGCTCCACCAGAGGTCCAAAGCAGTAAGTTCTCCTGATCCTGAACATCCAAAACTGGGCCAGAAGATGACTTGAGTCTTGGAAAGTTGGTAACCACAGATATTTCACTGTAGTAACAGAAACAAAATGAATCTTCCCAGGAGCTTAAAAAAAATAATCCCAGATCTCAGACTACAACCCAAACTGATTAAGTCATAATTTTCAAAGTGAGGAACAAAGCATTGGCATGTTTTTTATAAGATATATCCCAAACTGAGATGTATAGCCATGTCTGAGAACCACTAGTCAAAAACCTGCATGGTAAAGTAGAACTGCATTCCTCCTTACATAAAACTGATGGCAATGTTCAAGTCTAGCTAAGGTATCTATCATTACAATAAATGCTGAAAGCCCTAAAACTCTTTGTGTTATTGAACTAACTTCCTTAACGAAACAGGCTCCCTGAAGGATCTATCCTTATAATGCTGTTTTGAGGTCAGGAAAGCAAAAGATTAAACGCCCAGCAGCAACATATCTCATTTCTTTTTACTACAAACAGAATAATTAGGCAGTGTGGTTAACCATGTGGCACTGAGAGACACATCTTCCTGAATAAAATACATCAAATTGAGAGCAGTAAACAGCACCTGCTAGACACATAGGATGAGGAATTATCTTATGTGATCACTCTTCAAATCACTAAATCTCTTCCAAGGAATACTATGTTTGCCCTTCTTTAATTTGGGTGATATCATGTACTTCATAATTAGAGATTTTCTATTACTTTTTTGAGTCCAAAGTATTTGTCACTTTTAGGGAATCAAACTCTTGAGTCTGTGGATCAGACATAAGCTCTGGCTCTTTTGCTGAGAATCCTGCATTTCGGGTAAGTAATTTCCCAAAGCAACTGGGATTTACCCAGTGTTCATTGTTATAATTAAATGATAAATCTTCATGTGGAAGGCATCCAACACCAAATATGTCAGTTTCACCACGGCAGCATAGAGCACAGGATACATTTACCTAGGAAAATGATTCCAATTTGGGAAACTATTCTCTTGTCGAAAGCCAGATGACAAGCAGTTGTCTATGAAGAATCAATTATGAAAAAGTTCTTTAGTGGCTCGCCATGCATCAGTCACTCCCTGCAACTAGGCAGTTTTGCAGAAATAATGTCTAGCTCCATTTGTGCCTGCCATTTCTTCACTAGCAGCTGCAACGCCAATATCTAAGTAGAGTTGGGGCTCAGCACTGACTCAACAAAACGACACTGAGGCATGAGATGAGACTTCCTAGGGCACACAAGCTAGTGTCTTGCTCACCCCTGGCACGGGCTTACATGATCTTTCTTCATTAAACAGTTATCAAATGACCAACAAAAGTAGGTGTGGTGGTGCACAATCCCAGCACTGGGGAAGCTGAGAGAGGAGAGTTGCAGTGAGTTTGAGACAAACCTGGGGTACACAGTGAGGTTAAGGTCAGTGTGGCCTAGACAGTGAGATTCTGCCTCAAAACAAAACAAAGCTATGGAGGATAGTCTGGCACCATGGTAATACTAGCCCTTTTGTTTCCAGTCATGCAACAAATTTCAATAAGAAGGGAAGATTAGAGACATTGCAATTAGTGATATAAATCTTAAATCCAAATTTAAAATCATATGGCTGTGTTTACATATGTGTGCACATGTCTGTGTATGTGAGAGTTTGTATGTTCATATACAGTGCAGATTGATTCATATCTGTGTCCCATGTCTCCTAGAGAATGCACTGAGAAGGTGTGTGCTCCTCAACTTAGAAAGGGATCACAGCATGGTAAACCCAACGTAAACTGGAAATGCAATAAGGGCCAGCCAAACAGCTCAGCAGGTGAAAGCACCTACAAACAAGTACAGGGGCTGGGGATTCCCTCTTGAGTCTGCCTTGCTGGGCCAGTGCCCAGGTCGTGCTGAGATGGTAATTGAGGCTGGGTGTGGTGCCAGACAACTGTAATCCCGGTGTTATGGTTTGTGTATAGGTATCCCCCCAAAGCCTCATTCAGTCCTGGGGGCGGGCAGCTTCTGGAATTTGTAATTGATTATTATAGAAATGGGTGCTACACCTCCCCTGGGGCAGTTGATCTGCATTTCAATGTAAGGTAAAAAGGAAAGTTAGCTGCTTGAGCAGCTGTGAGCTCTCTCCCAGTGCTCTTGCTCTCTGCCATGTGCCAGTCTGCTTTGGAGCCAGCTGAATATGGACTAAAACCTCCAGGAACTGTGAGCTAAATAAACCTTCCCTTCCCTCATTTTGAGTGTTGGGTGTTTGTCTTAGCAACAAGAAAAGAATAACTAAGACACCCAGCTCTTGGGAGGCTGTAAATAGGAGGATCACTACAAGACCAATCTAGAAATGAGACCCTGAACACCTTGTAGACCCTTCCCTAAAATCCAATCAATCAATCAATCAATCAATCAATCAATAGTAAATTTGCTTTAGAAAATGTAAGAAGTTGAGAATGCATTTAATATACCTAACTTTCTGAATGTCACAGCTCAGCGAGACAGTCTTCTCTGAAACATTGGCCTGAGCATTGCAGCTTGCTGCTGCTTCCCCACTTTAGGAGGAGAGTATCGTACCTGGCTGCTATACCACTATCGGAGCAAAAGAGGACAATTCCAGGGTTGGTGAGATAGCTCAGCATTCTAAAGTGCCTGCTTAGGTAAGCTTAAGCAACTGCAGGGAGCGCCATTCCATCTCTGGCCCAACATACTATGTCAGCCCCACCCCATCCCAAGGCAGACTGAGCCAGCCATAACATAAATATTTTTTTTTTTAAAAAAAGAAGACAATTCAATAAGGCTTTGTTAGCAACACCTTGCAGGACTGAGATAATTAACTGTGATCACCAGAAAGGTAAGCTTAAAAGTTAAAAATGCCAGCTAGCACATAACTCTTTACTATATGCAAAAGAATATTGAAATAACATTCCTCACAATAACTACAAGCAGTAAGTATTGTATTTGTTTGTCAAAGAAAAAATAAAAGCACCCAGAGATCAAATAGCTCACTGTAGTGTTGCACCTGGCAAGAACAGTGGGAGCTCACTCAGACTGCTTGCTTTCAGTGTTATTGCAACCAAACCTGTCCACACTAGTGCAGGAAGCAAGTATTTGCCCTGTAGTAGGGCTGGTCTTAGATGTAAGGCCACTGGATTCCTGTAAAGAGCTATGTTGGTATAATCTGCTATGTCTAGCTCCACATAGTTTTGTGACATTCACAAGAACTTCCAAAGCTTCAATTTCCTGTCGCATTTACAGTTTTGTCTATTTTGAAAGTGAGCAAATTCTGAGCAAGCAACTTGAACTCTGGGCTTTAGTTTCCTTATGTGTAAATGAGGCACAAGAATTGCCCTTATAAGGCAAAATTGGTGTCCATATCAGTATCTATATCTTTGAATAATGCCTCATATGCAAAATGTGCTACATAACTGCTATTTTGTTTCAACAAGTGCTACTCTAGTTGTTGGGCTCTGCTAGGAAGATATCCTTTATTGCTATCTAAGTCCAACTCACTTGACAACCCTTTGAGTCTACAATTGCCCACTCCAGGAGCCTTTCAGGAATTTCTCTTTGTCTTAAACCAGCCTTTCTATTGGATCTTACTGATTAACATTCAAAAGTTCCATCATTTCTCCTAAGTTAGGAAAATAATTGTTTCATTTCCATCCCGATTATCTCCCTATTCTTGTGCTCCTATGAGGACACTACTTCTTTGAAAAGTTGTTCTCTTTTATTGTCAATGTTGTTTCTAATTTCTCTGATTCATTTTTATTTTTTATTGCGGGAAGATACACAAAATTAACTATTTTGACCATTTTATGTCTACATTTCGATAACATCGCCATTTATCTCCTGAACACTTTTCATCCCACAAAACTGAAACTTCATCCCTATATCCTTTGAGCACAGCCCCTGACAAACACCATTCTTTCTGTATCTACCATGTTTGACTACCGTGATTTAACTTCTCTATAACTGCAGTATGATTAAAAACTATAGTGATGTTTTTTTAAAAATTACAGTTAAAAACAATTGCCAATAATCCCCTCTAATTTCTCCATTCACTTCAAACACAGTCACCCCATCTTTTCTACCCTTCTGAAGAGTTCTGGAGTCCACCCCCAGGGCTTTGTCATGCTGACATGGATGCCTCAAGGACATGCACCAATTCAAAGCGTTTACCTTGCTTGGTTATTTTTACTTGGGGAAGAGTCAAAGGCACGTGGTGGCAGATCTTAAGAATAAGATAGGTGGCAACTCTCTCGGGTGTGCTCACAGCCTGGCATTGTGTCGGATGGCTAACAGCAGCAGATGTACTGAGAGTTTTACTCAGACCTGGTGAAAACACTCAAGAACTACCAGAGCTGCTGCAGAAGGCAGCAAAAATGATGAGATAAGTGTACCTCTGCACTTAGAAAAATATCTTTCATATTCATCTGGGTAGTCACATAAGTCACTTACATGTATTTTGATAGTCTGTGACTAGGCACATAAAAGTTTATAACTGTTATGGCTTCCTGCTTTTGTATTAATATACACCTAGCCCTTGTAACTTTTCTTCCTTTTCATGGGATTCACAGGGCCAGACTTGTTCCTTGATTGCCATATGCATGACATAATCATTTTGAGCTTTTCATTTTGCACCTGTTTTCATTTGTGGCTCTCAACTGACTCTTGGGCTGGCAAGATGGCTCAGTGGCCTAAAGTGCCGCTGAGGCACACTTGGGCAAAGTCAGGGACTGTGGTTCGATCCCCGGCATCACATGCTGCACCAGCCCCACCCCTCAGGGCTGGCTGAGCCAGCCATAACATAAATAAATAAAGTAAAAATAAAATAAAACCTAAAATAATTCTCTTCAGGCCAGAAATAGAGTTCAGTGGCACAGTGCCTGCCTGGCAAGTATGAGGTCCTGAATTTGATTCCTGGCATACTCCTAACTCTCCCTCCCCACCAAAACTAAAGGAGAAATCAGTATGTAAAGTGAGTCCTCATGGCTAGTGGATAGTTGAAACATTTTTATTTACCCTGTTTTGTCTTTTAATTAAAGAGATTATATGTAATGTAATTACTGATAAAGGAAGAATAGCTACTGTCACTTGGCTATTTCTTTTCTATAGGTCAAATGTCTTCATGTGGTCTTTCATTTCCTCTTACTTTCCCTTGTGCTAAGCTGATGATTTTAAGGAAACATTTAAATTTAAACATTTAAATTATTCTTGTTCCCTCTGTATGTACTGTTCAACTGTTTTCTTTGTGTTCACCATGGGGCTTACATGTAATAACTTAAAGACAACTTTTACATAATCTAGGAGACTGTTAGCTATAAAATTTGGCTTTACATCAATGGTAAAATACTGCTGGCTTATACATCAACATTGTTGATACATTAGGTTCCTAAATCATATAATAACCAAAAATAGTGCTATAAACCATCTTCAGGGTCAAAATAGTCTTTGTGGTTGCTACCGTGTTTATGCTTACTGAGAATTTATTTTTTCATACAGCTTTCAGTTACTATATAGTGTCATTTCACTTAAATTTTCAAGAGTTCCTTTAGGATTTCTATTGCAGTTAGTCTATTAGTAGTAACGTATTTCAGGTTTTGTTACCTGGCAATGTAATTTCGCTGTCAGTTTTAAAGGAGAGTTTTGCATTATATGGAATCCTCATTTGGTACATTTATTTATTTATTTATTTATTTATTTATTTATTTATTTATTTATTTATTTATTTTTGTTGTTTTGTTTTGTTGTCTATTTTTCAGTTCTTTTTTTTTTTCTTTCACTACACTTTGCCACTCTTCATGGCCTCTTTCATTAGACACCTGATGATGCACCTACTGACAATCTATTTTTTATCAACCACTTTTCTCTCACTGCCTTTAAGAGTCATACTGCATTCATTTCCAAAAGCATGGCTATCGTATAGCTCAGTATGAGTCCTTCTTCCTCACAATCTTTTAAAAAACATTTATTTACTCATTTATTTATTTGCTAGAGGATCTCACTAGGCAGCTCAGACTCATAAGGATCCTCCTGTCCCAGCTTCCCCAGTGCTGGGAGGACAGGCATGTGCCACCATGCAGGGTTTGGGTGGCAGCACGGTGAGCCCAAGGCTCCAGGGCCTGCATGGAATGCCGTGCTGGTGACTGAGCCCAGGTCCTTGTGCTTGCTGGGCAGGCACTTTGGCTCCTCAGCTACCTCCACAGCCTCTCACAATTTATGAACATCTTAAATATTTACATATTTTTATGAAACATGTGGTTCTCAGTCACTATTTCTTCAAATAACTACCTCCTCTCCCCCTCACTCACTCAGCATTTTTCTTTAATTTTTTTTTTCTTGAACTCAATAAGTTTACCTGTTTCATGCTGAAGTTTGATGATTCTTTTGCCAACTCAAATCTACTTTAGAATATCCCTGGCAAAACTTTCATTTCAGTTAATGTGCTTTTCAGCTCCAGCATTTCTATTTACTTCCTTTTTTCTCTTTATTTCCATCTTGTTCACATTCGCTTCTGTTACTTCCATTTTTGTGTGTAGTTCTGTGTGTAGCCCTTCAGTTTTGAGCATTTCTTAAACAGCTGATTCTTGCTAATAGGCCATCAAATCTTTCTTCGTGGCTGTTGTTTGATTTCAACTTTTCCTTTTCATGGTGGAACAAATTACCTGATTCATTTATAGGCCTTGAGTTTTATTGTTTTGTTGAATACTAGACCTCTAATCCTAATGGTGTGATAACTGTAGGAGTCAGACATTTTCCCTTACCTGAAAGTTTTCTACCTCTTGACATTGTTTTGTTTTCTCCACCTCCATCTTTTTTAGGCTATCTCCATCCTGAGGTTTATCCTGAAATGTACAGCTAAGCTATTCATTGGTCTTCTAGATTTTACTTTTCCATTTGCACAAGTAGTGACTTTTATATGTAGTCATTTTTAATGTTGTATTCTTCAACTCATGACTTCTAAAAGAGGAAACACGAAAGGGAGATTTAAAAAATAGCGTAATCCCTTTAAAAGACCTGGAAGTTAGTTGTTTGTACCTTTGAAGGAAGGACTCAGAACAGTGCAGGGTGAACAGGACAGTACTTGCCTGTAGCCACGTCTGAACTTCTGTGGCCAGCAACAGCATCCAGCAGCCAAAGATTAGTTCTAAATATTTGGAGAATATATTCTGTCCAATGTGGCTGCTGAAGTTCACTTGCAGGTTTCCTTAGCAACATATGCACAGCTCTGCATCATGTGATTGGAGGTAGAACTGAGAAGCTGCTGATGAAGCAAAATCTGATCTTCAACTCTTGACACTGAAATATTCTTTCCACTCTTTCCCCTGACTATAAAGTTTCCCAGTAGAATCCAGAATCCCAAGATGGTTGGATGAGACAGATTTTTTCCAGTTCAGTTGTTGTTTCCAGGGTGTGTTCAAAACTCTGAATCACTATGGTAGAATTATCTACATAAAATTTCTCCTTCTAGCTTTAAAGGTACATTAATTTTCACCAATACATAATCAAATAATTCATTCTGCATTGAACATATAAGGATAATTTCATCATCTCTGATGCTTCTCCAGGGTGATGTAGTCAGTCTCCACACAGTCCCTGCAAATCCGTGGTAGTTTTTCTTTGCCTTTAATATTTGTTGAAAATGCACAATCTCCTTTAAAAGGCATAAATATATTTTGATGGATTTTCACATAGAGAATGGGACAATAATGGAGAGTAATATGTGACAACAAATGTAGTAAATGTAATTATAGAAACTACATGATGTATAAATGAGTATGGATTCTGCATACCTGCGCTTCACTATGTTTAAACTTTTCATAAAAATATTGGGAAATGTTACATAAAAGGTACATAAGTTTTGGGGGTTTTATTTTAAGTATTCGCCTTCTCATTCAGCATACTTTCCCCTTTTTGGCAACCTAGAAACTCATTTTTAAAAAATTACTTTATATTCACATATAAAATATTTACAAGAAAATATAGCAATGCATTTTTATGGACTCCTTTAAATTTTATTGCTTATTGAAGAGCACATGCAAATGCCACTGATCACTAAACCATTGCTTGTAAGAAAGTTCTCAGCATCACTCACTTCATCAGTGTTCAGAAGGCAGACTCCAAGGGAGCAGCCGCGATATGCTCAGCTCACCACCTCAACTGTGCTGTTGCTGTTGGTTTTGCGGACACCTGGACATCTAGAACTGGCAGCTACGGCACCCTACATTAAAATGTTGGTAAACAAAGCCTCACCTGTATCCTGGAGTTCCCCAACTGCAGGGTTCTGAGTTCTTCATGTAAATAAGGACTAGTATGAACTAAGACTTCATTCTGGTCACTGCTTGCAAAATAATGGTCCAAATTGCACCATGCATTTGTTTGGAATTTTTACAAATCTGAGAGGTGAAATTGCAACAAAGTTTTGAGCAAAAGAAATAGTGAAATGTATCCTAACTTGCGCTATATATGGACACTTTCCATCATCATCACTATCATCATCATCATCATCATCATCATCATCATCATCATCATCATCACCATCATCAAGCAAGAGCTCATTGTCAGGTGTGAATTGGAAGGCTGCATTCTCCTCTCAGCTGTGCCTCTTTCTTGTAACATGCTTCCATCTGTGGAATAATATACAGACCAGACATACCAACACATCACACACACACACACACACACACACACACACACATAGTCTAGAAATGGTGAGAAGTGCTTTCAGTCAGTGACTTTCTTTTCTAGAGTCTTGCTGTTCAGTGTGCCTTTAAATATGCAGCCTGCTAAAGCTTGATATGGTAACCACACCTTTAACACTAGTTCTCAAAACTATTCAAACACAGCCATGTAAAAATCTCATTTGTTTTTTCGAAATGTAGAACCATGGGACACACCCTACAACTACTGAAACAGAATTCTGTGACTTCGTGCACAGAATCAGCCCCCCAGGTAATAGTTTACTAGTAGATTGGTCAAAATATCTGGCTATCTATAAACTGGTAACACATATACATGCAAAAGTTTCAAGTGATCCTCTCATGCAACATTTAAAGATCACAGCATTCCCACCAATTATCCTTACTCTTGGCATCAGAGTGTTGGGAGATAATGATTAGCAAGAATGAGGCCAGCAGGTTGAGCCCGACATCCACAGTAATAAGTAGGGTCACGTGAACTTTAAAATCGATGGGAAGGGTGGGAAGGATAATTAATACAAAGTACCTTACTGTCCACAACTGAGTGACTTTTTCACATACACATGTGTAGAAATAGAAAAGTAATGGAAGTGAACATAGACAGGCAATGATTAAAGTATTATCAATATATTTGTGTCTATAAAGTCTAATTCCTTCTTCCTAGAAATTAGCAACATTCCTAACAATGAGGGTAAATATATATGTAATATTATATATATATATATATAATATATTATATATATATTGTTGTTTGGTTAATATTTTTTTCTTTATTTCTTTGACATCTGGGGATCTTGTTTTATTCCTGATTTTCAGGGGGAATATTGATTTCATTATATCATCTATAAAAGCCCAATGTTGTGAGATAATTCTTATTCTCTCTTGTTTTTGTAGAAGCACTAACTTTTTATTCTAAACTATATTTGTAAGAATGTTTCCATAGCAAAATGCTCTGTAACATAGAAATTATATCTTCCCAAAATGCAAAAAGAAAGTTGGCTTAGTATCCATGGTAAAAGTTACAGGCTTTCCAAGTTCAGTTCTTTCTCTCCTAATTCAATGACCTACATGTGTATACAGGTATCACCTGACCTACATCATATCACCTATGTCCTTTCTGGGTAGCAGTTCCAGGATGAGCAAAAGATGTGTCCTGGCATAGCTATTTCTGTAACTAATATCCTTTTGTCTGCAATCTTTATGTCCCATGTCTCCTGGCAACAACCATGAAATTGTGACAGTAAATTTCCTGCTTTGAGAGTATAATGACATCTCAGATGGTTCGTACTTTTTGACAATCAGTTGAATAACATTTTCAGGTTTTTTTACTAGTAAAAGTTAAGACTTAGCCAGGAGTCCTGAACTACTTTATTTGTATAACTCTCATTATGTCTGGCTCCCAGTGCTTGAGAGGGACATTTTGAAATTTCTCCTTCAGAAGACTTTTGAAGCATCTTTCTTTAACCAGGTCCATATTGACATGCGTTATCACCTTTGTGAGTTTGGAGGTGTGTTCATCTAGGAGGAAGGACTGGCATTCTGTACCAATACAGCCTCTGCACACGCAGCTGCTTCCAGGTTAGGACAAGTGGAACACACTCCCATTTATGCTATGATTGACATTATCAATGTTTAATAACCTCAACATATCTTCATCTCTAACTGGAGAAGAAGGAAGAGAGTAGTGTCTCAAAAATTTTATGCACATAGTCATATACCCAAATACATTTTACTCCCTATTTTATATAAATGTAGTGTATAGGGGCCAGGGAGATAACTCCGTGGCACAAGTGCCTGCCTGGCAAGTGCAAGGTTGTGAGTTTGAACCCAGGTCCCGCAAATAAATAAATAAATAAATAAATAAATAAATAAAGTGTATAAATTTAAGTAATTTTAAATTTGATGAAAATTTTAAAAGGCATCTGTGTGCCTGCTCTTAAATGAAGCAGGTATCTGCTCAACATAAACTATGCACAGCCACTGCAGAGATTTATAAGGATGAGAATTTATGAACTTACTGCCAAGTGTTACTGGACTTTCATCAGTTTCTGAGATATTTAGCAATTTCTGCTTTTATTAGGCATAAATCAAGTAGTCTATCTCAAGTCACTAGTCATAGGCCTACCCTCTGGAACCAAAACTGTACTAATCTATTCCTTCTCAAATAGCATAAAGAACCTCTTCTCTGAACCAAATTTAGCAAACTACAATCCTTATATTTTAAATGGTCCAGCTTCAAAATCTTTGGGTATTTTGGCAAAATCCTTACTAATGTGCACTTCATATGTCTTCAGTCAATGCTAGCCTAAGAGCAAAACTTAATACAGTGTTAGGCTTTTTGTGCAGATGTTGCTTGGTGTTAATTTATTTTATGTTCATGGTCAACCAGAAATGTCAGCTAATTTTCTTTTTTATTAATATTAATGGGGGAAAATAGGAATGAGACAGTTCCACAACAAGTTAGTAGCGCAGATACAAAAATTAATACATTGTATATTGTTGTCTTTGTAGTAATTTTTCAGAATACAAGATGCAGACATGATATCTTGTCTAAACATTATTAGTACAAATCCTTCATATTTTCTCACTCTTCTCTCATTTCTGGGACATAATACCCAACACCCAAAATGGAGAAAGTAAGATTGACTTAGCAGACAGTTAATGGAGGTTTCAGTCCATACAAAGCTGGCTCCAAGGCAGAGCAGCACATGAAAGAGAGCAGCAGTTCATGGTGGCAGCAAGAGCAATAACGGAGGAGTAGTAGAAACGATGGCTCTCGAGAACAAGTCTGTGTGTCCTCACGTTGCATTAAAGCTGTCTGCTTCAGCCTGGTATAGCACTCACACCCATAATCCCAGCAACACTCACGCCCATAATTCTAGCACCATATCATGAGTTAATCTCAAACCTAGAAGTCCACCCCATGACTGCATGAGGCTTTGGGGGGACACCTAGACGCAAACCATAACACATATGAAATCCTAACAGCCAGGCTAATCATTGCTTAAATACAACTGATTTTTCTTTTATGTGTAGCAATCTAAATACAGTGTACTAAATTAGTTTGGTGGATTCTAAGACATTTTTCTATCTTCTTAAAACTCTTTTTGAATGTATTTCTGCAAGTAAAACTATTGTTACCTTTTCCAAGTTTTTTCATTTCAAATTCTAAAAGAAATGATTTTCTTCTTTTTTTTTTTTTATCAAATCTATTTACTGGGGCTACCAGGGTGATAGGCACCTGTGCACCAGGCCAGGCAGCTCCCTCCGGTTCAGCTCCCCCCAGGTCTCCAGCCTCCAGCCCTAGGCTGTGCAGACCTCTCACCTACTTTCAAGATGATAGCTACAGTGGCAACACTGTGCTCCCAAGTCAGCTCAAAAACAAATACTTTTTAAACCAGGTATTGATTAAAGCATCAACTAGCACCAGATCAGAAAAAGATGACATTTGATCCTCAACTTTAAAAATCTCTCCCTTTGACATTATTTTAAAAATCTATATTTTCTACTTGTGATTATTTAATGTGTTCTAATGTATCATGCGAGTGTCGCCTAGGATTCATTTATCTAACTAGATAATTCAATCTTGCTGAAATTTGAAGAAATATTTGCTTTATTTTATTAAAATTTATAAGTATTTCATAGAAAATTAAAGGTACAAGGAAGATAGTAGCAGTTAGACTGAGTACAATAGTGAACATCTAAGTCAGTATTAGTCCTGATAACCTGCAGAAAAGCAGACAAATAAACAAAGAAGCACAGAGAAAAACCACACAGAAACAAAACTTTAACATTTTTAGAAAACAAATAATATTATTAACTCTTAATCTTCCTTAGATAGACAAATCCACATTAAAGGCCAGCAATGCATCTATAAGTCTTCGCACTGTCACTTTAAATTACTGCATATGGGGGGCAGGGCTAAGCCTCCAGTATCTTACACATTGGAGAAAAAGGTTAGATACCAATAAAATGCAAAACCATTCCAGAAACAAAATTCCCACCCATATAGAGCTCTGAAAATCGACAGCTGGAAGTACCAGTTCCTATTAGAAGATAAGAAAATACATGTGCATGCAATTGAACAGATATTGTTTCTAGGGGACAGAAGGAACAAAGGAAGTGGGAGTTAACACTTTTGTCTGCTCTGGAAAAGGCTAAGACAAATTAAAAGAAAAAGTAGGACTTTACAAGAAATGAAAACAAGCATCAAAATATGTGCATCCTCTGATCTCACAGCTCAACCTCCATTAGACTCATCCATTAAAAGTAATTCATCAAACTAAAAAAGAGGAGTGTTTTTAAACAGAGAACAATATTTATGAAGTAGGATAAAATTAGCCTATTTTCATATAAACTGATGAAATAAAAACAGAAAAAGGTTAATAGTAAGGCTCTTGAAACATAACCAAAAAAGTAAATTTAAAGCTCAAAAAGAAATTATGACACCAAACTTAAGATCAAAACAGTAAAGGGTAAACAGGAAATTTGATAAAACTTTTCCAATAAATGTTTAAAGCAGAAAGCATGACAACATGGAACCTAAGCAGAAGGAAGTATCTTAAAGCAAGCATTTGAAGCAAGTTCTTATATAGGAGTTATCTTATAAAACTTAAGAACAAAAATAAATTATAAAACAGCAAGGTACGGAATGAGTTGATTGCAATCAACAAATTAAAGAAGATTGTGTATGAGGATTAAGATGAAGGATAATTAAGCAAAAATAGAATTAAATGAAATTATAATGACAGGGATATAGTCACAAACAAATGAAAATAGTGAGAGAAAATTAAAATGAGTGAGAAAATGGTTAAAGCAGAACATGGGCAGAGAAGATTTAACATAAAAATAACTGATGTCCCTAAAATAGATTATTAAGTAATGCAATATAACCCATGTATAAACTATTTCAGATCACTATCCTTTGGGCCACAATGAAATAAGCAAGGTTGAGACTTACAGTGCTGCCTCAACAACTGCCAGGCTGGAGAAAACATATTTTTCAACATTTGAAAGAGATAATGAAGGCTCTTGACCAAAACGGAAGGGAAACAGTGGAGGTGAACAGAGACTGACCCTTGCTGAGGGATGCAACATTGTCCTATGTATCAGCTGGGTTCAGAGGGGAGAGTGTGGCTCTTAACTGATTTCTACATCAGCCGCTGATTAAGAACACACAGAGACAAATGAACTACTTATGTGGATAAAGAAGGCAACACTTTCTATGACTTTTTTCACCGTGCAAAAAAGCTTTTTTAATAAGATGTAGTTCCAATTGTTGACTGTGCATTTTTTCTGGTGCGATTGGGCTCTTGTATTTAAAGTTGGCCTACACCTATGTTTTTCAAGCGTTCTACCTGTTATCTCTTTCAGTAGATTTAGTAGTTTTGCTTTAATCCTTAGAACTTTGATCCATTTTGACTTTAGTGCTTAGTGAGAGATGCAGGTCTAGAGTTGGTCTTTGGCACGTGGAAAACCAGATTTTCCACAACCTCTTAAGTGAATTATTTGACCTTTTGGTTGAAGATAAATTGCCTGAGTGTGTTTGGAATTATTTCTGTATCTTTTAATCTGTTCCATTAATTCTTGGGTATGTTTTTTGCCAAGAACAAGCTGTTTTTATCTCAGTAGTTCTGTAATATAATGTCAGATGTCCTCTGTAATACCATTATTGCCAATAATTAAATTTGGTGTTTTGATATTTTTGTTCAGTAGAAGTTTTAGGACTTTTTTCTCTAATTCTGTGAAGTATGCTAGTGACATTTTTATTAAGATTCTATCAAATACATACATATAACAGTTTTAGAAATATGCCAATTTTAACTCTATTGGTTTTTCTTATGTAAGAACTAGGAACATGTTTTCATTTTTTAAATATCTTCTCTAATCCCTTTTTCAAGAGTACTTTTACTTTCTTTACTGATTCCTAAGTATTTCAATTTATTCAGTGCTGTTATCAAAGTTGTGTTTTCTCTAATTTTTCTTTTAGTGAGTTTGTTATTTGTGTCCAAGAATGCTGTTTATTTTTTAATGTTGACTTTTTATCCAGCTATGCTATTGAATATTGTTATTAAATGTAGAACTATTTCGGTGGAATTTTGGGATCTTCTTTGTAGAGTATCATGTCATCTGCAAATAATAATTTAATTTCTCTTCCTATTTTTGTTCCTTTTATTTATTTATCTTGCCCACTGCTTTAGCTGTTGTTTTCAGAACTATATTAAGTAGGCGTGGTAGTAGTGGTTATCCTTGCCTTCTTCCTGGCTTATTTTATTATGGCTGGCTCAGCCTGTCCTTGGGGGTGGGGCTGGCACAGCACAGGGTGCCAGAGATCAAACCACGGTCCCTGTGGTTGCCTAAGTTTGCCTAAGCAAGCCCTTTAGACTGCTGAGCCATCTCACTGGCCTTTGTTCCTGATTTTAAAGTAAACAAGATTCAGTTTTCGATGATTTAGAATTGTGTCAGCTTCTGGTTTGTCACAGATGGTTTTTTATAAGACTGAAGTAAAAACCAACTATTCCAATTTTCTCTATTTTAAAAAAATCTTGAACAGATGTTGAACTTGTCAAGTGGATTTTCTGCATCTATTGAAATAATCATGTGAATTTTGTGTTTGGATCTGTTGATATGGTGCATTATATTTATTGATTTGTATATGTTGAAGTATCCTTATAACCCTGGGATAAATGCTATTTGGTCATGGTATACAATCCTTTTATGATTTGCTGCATTCCTTTTGCAAGTATCATACTGTGGATTGCTCCAACTATTCTTATCAGGGAGACTGACCTGTAGCTCTCTTTTTTAGTTTGGTCCTTTCTTTCTTTTTGCTTTCATTCTTTCTTTCTGCTTATGTGGTTAATACTTACTTCCAGGAATTGTTAATTACGTAGTATTTGTTCCATTTCAATTTAATTAAATGGTTTGAAGAGTGATGGCATTAGGTTTTCTTTCAGTTTCTTATAGATTCAACTATGAATCCAGAACTACTTGTTTTTTTCTTTCTCTATTGATAATTTTTAAATTATATTTTCAATTTCACTCACTGGTATTGGTTCATTTAGAATTTTTGTAGCTCCTTGATTCATCCTTAATTCCTTAATTCCTATATCTAGGAATTATTCTACTTCTTCTGTGTTTCATCTTATTATTATAAAGTTGCTCAAGTATATATTGATGATCTTCTGGATTTCTGAACAATTCATTGTGATTTCACCCTGCTCATTCAAAATATAAAAAAAAAACAATACTTAATGTAATAGCAACCAAAAAAATCAGGGGTAGCTATTCTATTTGCTGACCAAATAAAATAAAGAATGATCCAAAGACACAAAGCAGGTCAATACATACTTGTTAAATGAAAACTCCAAGGGGAAGTGATAAATTTCATAAATATATATACACTAAATATCTGTACAACCAATTATATAAAATAAATATGAAAAGCCAAGTAAACACTAATACAATTGTAGTGGGCAACCTCACTTCCAACTATCATGAGAAGACAAATTGTCCATACAAAAATTGATAAATATTATAACTGAATCAAACCTAGGAATAGTGTTCTGCTCCTGCAAATCAAAATTCACAGTCTTCTCAGCTGTACATAAGACATACTCCAAAGCACAACACATACTAGCTTATAGAAAATGCTTAAGTAAATGCAAGGGAACTGAAATTATCCCATGCATATTATAAGACCACAGTGTCTTAAAATTTGAAATCAATAGCAAAAAGAACCACAAAAATGCATGGAATGCCTTCTGTATGAATACATGTAATTAAATAACATGTTCCTGAACAACAATAATTCATAGATGAAATTAAAAAATGAGATAATTTCTACAATTAAGTAAAAATGCCAATAAAACATAGAGGAGCTCATGGGATACAATGAAATGAGTCTACAAGGGAAATTTATAGTGGTGAACTCTCATCAGGAAAAGAGTGAGCTCAAAAAATATTCTAGTACCTAGCCTCAGACTTGCAGAAAAAGAACAGGTCAAGCCCAAATCTCATAAGAGAAGGGAAATTGTAAATATCAAACAGAAATTAATGCAACTGAGACTTACAAAAGTATACTCAGTGATTAAATAACACCGATAAACCCTTGGCCAACCTTAGAAAAATAAGGAGAAGGCAACTTAAATCCATCCAATTAAATCAAACTCTTGAGACTTGGAATAAGAGAATTCATAATGCCGTTATAGACACTGCCTGGTAAAGGATCAGGACCCAGGGAAAAACTTAAAATCTCCCACAAAAATGCTCAACAGCAGCTGGAACTCTGAAACTTTAGATAAAAAATAAAGCAAAGCCAAACAAAAAACAACAACAAATAAAATTTGAAGAAGGAATATGTTTACATCGCATTTTCTTTTTGGTCACAGATATAAGTGAGTTAAGGTAATGGGAAGCCGGCACAATTTAAGACAAAATTTCAGTCCACTCAGAGCAATGTTTGCATCTCCTGAATAAGTTGAGGTCATAACCTACAAAATTTTTCTGTAAGTCATTCTAGCAATGTTGGGCTTGAGTTTTTTGTTAACATACTTGAGGAACATGGAAGTCATTTCTATTGTTTCATTTTGCTTTGTTTCTGACCATAGCATTTAACCAAGTAATTTCCCTTATCTTGCTCTAAGACATAAAGTTAATTCTGGGAGGGCAGAGATGAGTTTCTCAGGCATGGGTGTTTGGATAACTTAATATCCATCTGTAAAGGTGAATTTCTGACTCACATCATACCAAAAGTAATTCAAGATAGTGCACAGACCTATTGTGAAAATTAAAAATGCTGAAACTTATAGAAGGTACCATCAGAAACATCAGAAATAAATTATGACCTTGGTTATCTGGAACTCATTCCTTACACACAACCTGGAAAACAGAAGGGTAAAATAGGCAACGAAACATGGATTTTATCACATTTTAAATACCTACTTTTAAAACTGTTCCCCTAGGGAAATTAACACACTATCATAGACAGGGAAAAGATTCAAAATACATATATCTAAAACAAGGAGTTTTAACCAAAAGAACTGCAAAAGTTTTTTTTTTTTTTTTTTTTTTTTTTCAGTTTAATAATATGAAGACAAACACGCACCTGAGAACTGGTGAGAGATTTGAATGGCAACAGCAAGGGGGACTTGCAAAGCCCTATGACTGGGAAATAATCACATTAAAAAGAGTTCAGTGTTAAGCAGAAGGGAAATGTAAATTAGTATAACAAGTAATCATCATTAAACTATATACTAGGTCAAATGAAAATCAAAACTGAAAACACAAATAATTTGCTAGGAACTAGGGAAGCACCACACTTGTACACTGATGGTGATTGCATAAAATGTTTCAAGAACTTTGGAAAAGAGTTTAGTAATGTCCTTTAAAACTAAATACACACTAAGCACAGGATCCAGCAATTTATTTTGATTCAGCAATTTTATAAAGAGAAAGAGAAATATGTTTACACAAAGAGTTGTTCACATATATTCACAGAATTCTTACCTAATATTTCAGAGAGAAAGCAATGTAGATGATTATCATTGGTTAATTCACAAATTATAGTAAACACATAAATGGAGTAGGAGTTGTCAGGGAAGAAAAATAAACTACTGACACTTCTAACAGTATGGTTAAATTACAAGTCCGCACTGAGGAAGAGAAACTAAGTGAAACAGAAGCCAGATAAAAATTTAGTAGTGCACACTATACGATTTAGTTATAAGAAATCCATGAATGTATAAATCTAATCGATAGTGATAGAATTGAAATCACAGACTACTGGAGTAAGGAAATGGGGTAGTGAAATGACATAGGTTGTTAAGGGGAGGCTATGGCCTGGAAGGCAGTCTGAAGAAAATTCTTGGAGCTGTAAAAAGCCATATCCTTTGATTGTGTATAAGTGACGCAAGAATATTCACTTATCAAAACCCAGGAAATTCTCTTTTATTTTTTCCAATTTTTGAGACAGGATTACAGTGCACACTCCAGGTTGGCCTTAACCTCATTTTGTAGCCTAGACTAGCCTCAAACTTAAGATAATCTTCTTGCCTTAGTCTCTAGAGTGCTAAGATTACAGGCATGTGCCACCACATCTGGCCTACATTAATGGTTGAATTTTGATGCCTGTAAATTACACTTCAGTGCAATTCAGTTAGGAAAAAAACCACTAATCAAGAAAAAAAATTAAATAAAAGGCTTGCATTTACATATTGAAAGGGCTGACTAGGTCCCTGAAATGATTGACTGCTAGTTTTCTGAATTCTATAGCACACTGTAATAATACTGTTGGAATTTGACAATAAAAGATTCTCAGGCCTTTCACTGTAAAAGACAAAAGTAACAAACTAGTATGCTATCAGACTTCTCAAAAGAAGTATGGGAAAGAAGGCAACAGTAGAGTCTCAGGAAGGCTTCAAATATTATTCTCCACTGAAATACCATTCAAATATCAAGATTACAGATAATGAATTCATACTGAAAGGACTCAGGCTACTCCCATGTGTCTTTCTAGAAGAAACTAGTATAGAATAACTTTTGTCCAAATGAGATAGAAAAGTTTTTTTGATGAAGGACCAATGTTAGGCATTTACTATAACTACAAAAGTATATCCACAAGTCTAAGAAAAATATGGAAAGCTAGTATACAAATATGATTTTAGGGGATACAAAATTCAATTCAAAACGTGAAAAAAGAGGAAGTGAAACAGATAGATTAATGGAGTGGAAATCAAACTGAGTAGTAAAAGAAAATAAGAAAAAAGTATGAAAAGTAAAATTGAAAAAGGATAATTTCAAGAAAATATAAGAAAGTCTAAATATACTAAATGAATTTTTTTTGTTAAAGAGAACAGCAAAGAAGATTATATGAAGCTAACGGTATTGTTTTATTTTCCCATGTATAATCAGTCAGTGATAACTAGCTTTCTCTGTCTTTCTGTCTGTCTCCTAATGAGTGTGTGTGTCTGTGTGTGTGTTTTGTCATGCAATCTTCCCCTAAGCATTATTCATGTACATTTACATTGGAATGCTGCACTGTATTTTCCTTTAATATTTTATCTTGTGATTGTCCGTGCCACTAAATATTCATTAAATAAATGAATTTTAATAGCTCTTTTGTATAATCCATGCAGTGGTTGAATCACTGTACCTGTTTTAAAATCTTATTGACTCAAATTGGAGAAAAAGAAGGGCCACAAGGATAGCCATCATTTTGGCTCTAGCCTTTCAGGGTCAGTGAGGACTCAGGACATAAGAGAACCTGTGCTATAACATCCTATAACTCAGTAGTTTCCCAATTTTTCTGGTCAAGGAGATTATGGGACCTCAGAGGAAAGAGACGAAGTGTAGTGTGCCTAGGGAGAGTCACCTGAGGAGAAAACATTTTCTCAGGCTTTCACAGAGAGCGAATGGTCGTGACTTGTCCCAATGTCTAACACTGACAACAGTTCTGCAAAACACTGTATATGGTTCCAAACTTAATCCTGAGGAGATTTGACCTTGGAAAATACAAATGACGAAAGTTTTGTTAGACAGGTCTTGCTTTAACTTGCCCCTGATCACCCAGCAGAAAAGCTTAATTACAAGGCATAAAATGCAGGGCTAGATTAGTACGGTGAGCTGTAAGAGGCTTAAATCAGCCTTCAACATTGGCAGTTTCACCGGTAACCCACTGCAATTATGAAACATTGGACTATATATACAACTACTTCCTCCTACTATAGGCACCAGGTCTTTTGTGAGATTTGTTCCTGAAAATTAAAATGACTTTAAAATTATATTTATTTGAATATGTGGAATAAGCAAACCTACATGTAAAATCTAAAATAAATTTTTAGTGGCCTAGAGTTGAAGCAGTAAGAAGATAAAGTTATGCAAATGTTATAGGACCTCCAAATAATTTAATGAAATATTATAATTCCCAGCCTGCTAGATGTGTAATACACTGTTTGTTTTCCTTAAGATCAAAGTATGAATTCTAAGGAACAAGAAGTTTAGGAACAGGAAATATTTGCTAAGGCAGGGATAACACATACCTAAGAGAAATAGGAGGGGACCTAGAAAGCAGGTTGCTCATCAGCCCTCTTCTCAAAGCAAGTGTTACTGGGCAAAATCACGCCAGGTATAAAGGAGGACAAAACTATGGACAACTAGTAAGATTACTTGTATAGTCCCTGTGGTCATATTGATCCATGGGGAAGCAAGTCACATAGCATGTGTGTATGGAAACGACAGGACCTTTCCCAGAAAGGATGGGCCAAGGAAGTCTTACTGCTCCACCCAGGTGGCTGATGCTTGTAATGGAGGTGCAGTTGTTCAGTCTGTCTTGAGGCTTGGCCACCAACACTGCCCACCAGAGTTGTAATATGTTTTTATCTTTTGCACTAATGTCTTCCACGGCCTCCCCCTGTCCAGCTGCCTGTAGAAATTCTGCCTAACTTAGCTGTCTATAATAATGAGAGATGAGGCTAAAGGACACAGCTTGGGATTTCAGAGGAAGATAATGAAAATGTTACAAAACGCACTGGGTTGAAGATTGCACAGATCTATAAATAAACCAAAAACAAATGAATGGTGTAGTTTCTGAATTATATTACTATAAACCTGTAAAAAAACACTTTATTATTTTTTTTCACAGCTCAATATCAATTTGCTGAAGTGTATCTTGTTTCACTGAAGCCAGAGTCATAATTTTGCTTATCTCCAGGCTTTTGGCATCTCTTCTCTTCACTATGGTTTCAAAATCAAAGTATGAACTTGATTAGAATCAGAGCAGATAAGCATTTCGTGTGACCCAGTTGGATAAGATATTATGGATTTTGAAATCATTTCCTGTATTCCTCTTAGCTGTGCTTTGCTTTTATGTACATCTGGTATCTGATTATATGCCTTTCCCACACTTGCACCCCTCATCCAAACTAGTCATTAGGAATGGATCGGACCAACTGAGTCAGGCTCCCGATCGGGATTCACGTGAGGATCCCCACGTAGCAACGCATTCTGCTCAAATTCAGCCATAGCAGCCTGCTACCTTCTGCTTCCACCTCCCAAAGAATCCTAAGGGTAGAATTTAAGACAACAAAAGAGATTTGAAAACCACTGGGGAATATGAAGCGATTTTCAAGTCCTGAGAAATCAGGACATACACATGCCTACCAGGCATCCTCCTACTGAACCTGGCTCTTAAATGCCCTGGTTTGTGCTTCCAAGCTCAACAGTGTAATTCTGGGGACTTGTATAAGGAGATTTTCCTGCCTGACCCAGGAATCTAAATGGTGCCTTTATATTTTCTGTGGTTTTTATCTTGATCCTAATGTCTCACTGCCCCACAAACACAGGTGATTAAGACCAGTTGTGTATGAGAAAAGCAATAAGTTCAAATAATTCTCTGTTTTCATTTATATTACTTCATTGAAACCTTTTATGAACTTTAGCTATTTTTGTTTCTTTGTCTAAAACAATGTTACAAATACTTAAAATTTCAGACAAGACACTTGTGGAGCCCTGGAAAGAAAAATAAACTGGAGAAACTATGCTTTTACAAATGATTACCAGTGTTCATCTGGGAACTTTTCTTAATAACTTGAAGTAGGAGGACAAGCAGGAGAAGACTGCCAAATTACCTCAGTGCCATGCACCAGCATCTGGAGGTCCGTGGAAACAAAATTACAGTGAACAATACCTCCTAGCCGGCTTTAGCCACAAAGGAAGCTGAGGAAATGGACAGTCAGTCTTTGGAGGAGAGTTTGAGGCCCCTGCCATGTGCTGGCAACCTGCTCCACATCCAAGGGATGAAAGTGTGGGTCAGTAGGGCTGTGTCAGTACAAGATTTCAGTTGTAAAAATAAAATAATCCTTTGAGGAAAAATGATATTGAACCCCTGGTAGTCTCAAAGAAAACTACAAATTTAACCTTCAGCTCCTTTTGCATAGCCAGCCATCCGCTTGCTTCAGCACAGCACCTTCTCTTTTGTATCTACTACAAAGGAATCTATATCACCTGTTTTCAGAGTCTGGATTATTATGGTTCTTCATATCCGAAAGCGTATCTTCTGCTGTCTTGGTTATTTTATAGGTCAGTCACCAAAAACTCCTCTAAAGATTTCATCTTCAGCTCAAGCTGTGGAGTCCATACCTTGTGTCTTCTCCTAGCACCAGGTGTTGGGATGGCTCCTCTCTCAGTCCAGCAATGACCACACAGCTTGCACTCAACTCTGCATCCCTGGCTCCAATTAAGCCAGTGGCCCACCACACCTTCTAGAACTTTCTGCCTCTCCCTTTTTCTCCTCCAATGTTGACAAAGTTTGCTTTGACTTCATAAGAACATTCTTTTGCCCTTTCAATGGCTTTCCAGGGACACACAAGTGTCAGCTGTTAAGGCAGATTTTAATTATTGACCCATCAGGCTTGGCCTTCCCAGGGGAAAAAGGGATCTGCTTTTTTACCTTTGTGCTCTGGAGGGTAATGTCTCAGATATGATAAATAACAGAGCGTGATGAATGTCTGATCCTCTGTAGGCCAAAGGAGAAAACTTAGGTGAAGCAAGCTATGCTTCTTTCTTCTGTTAACAAGGCTGCCACAGGGAAACAATACACAGGGCCTTGCAGCACCCATTTTTTCTGTGTTTGGGAAAGAAGGGTGGCAGGCTCAATAAATCCTCCGTGTGGGGCTTGTCTCTTTTCATCCTTCCTCCAGCCTCTTTAAAGGACATAGAGTGAAAGAGAGACTCCCTCTCTGGAGAAGTAGACGCGTGACCTTGTTTCATCATTGTGAGACCTTGAGCACTCTGGGCTTCTGCTTCTCTATGGCTAAAGCAGAGCGATTACTTTGCTCTGCCTCCGCTGCATCTCTGTGAGGAGAACCCAGCAGAATAGCATTTGAAAAACGTAAAATCAAAAAAATGTTGACTGGCATTATTAATAGAGGTTTTCTCATTCCCTCATTCTTTTCTTTGAGAGTTTTAAAACTCTATGAAAACAGGGGTCTTTCTGGTACACGCTCAGCCCTGAAGCAATGACCAGTCCCTTATGAGCATCCATTAAGTATTTAAACTTAAGTGAATGCAGGAATAAAGAATGGAAGCGAATGTGTATCACGCAGTGACTGTCGCTGATACAGAGTAACAAAAAATTGAAAGCAAGCCAGTCCTTTGCCATAGTGAAAGTTACAATGTCATAGAAAAGCATAGGATGCAGAGAGCACAGCTGACAGGCCTTCTCTGAGTTAGAAAAGGGAAAAAGAAACAGGAGAAAGGAAACTGCAACTATGCGGCTCACTCAAGATTCACAACGAAGTGTGGCTGCTGAAGGGCGCCTTCAGGTTAAGGCTTCCTCTTCATCCTGCGTCCTCCTCCTGGCCAGGTCCTGCCTAAGGGCCTCTCAGATTGCACTCTCCCAGCCAGTGCTGGTTTCCCCGACTCTAAAACTCTCCTTATGAGGATATATTAGTGATTTTCCGTAATGTTAATGGATTTCTCAAGTTAATGCATTTTCTTCTACAGTTCTGGGAGATGTTAATATTTTGTTTCAAGAAAAATTGATTTTGATGCTTTTATACCTCTGGAAAATGCTCAGTTAAATAATGTTAAACACAGTGACACTAAATCTAAAGATTAGTTTTGCTAAGAATTAATATCATTGAATGGTAAATTCTTCTTTTCCATGAATCTCAAATACTCTTTACTTACTTCTGTTTACCTTCATTCAGCCATATTGTATCCTTTAGAACATTCTTTTAACTTTGTTGTATTTGTTAAGTGCATTGTATTTTATAGTATTTAAATCATTATTATATTCCAACTGAATTTCATAGATTATTTTACTAGTCTGTAAAAATAGGACAAATTTATGTATGGTGCTGAAATTGTATACTTTCTTTTTGTAATTCTTTAAAAAGTTTATTTATTCATTTCTTTGGTACAGGGTGCTGCTACACAACTCAGACTCATAATGATCCTCCTGTCTCAGCCTTGGTAGTGCTGGGACTATAGGTGTGTACCACTATGCCCAGTTTCAGTGGCCTACACAGCACCCCTCAGGTTCCAGGGCCTACATGGCATAAAGTACCAGGGATCAAATCTGGGTCCTTGCATTTGACAGGCAAGCACTGAGATTACCAAGCTATCTCCCCAAACTTAACTTTTTTTTGATAAATTGTTACAGTAGTTTGCTAGATATCCTCGTATCTTCTACTCAGATAATTATGTCACCTGAGAATAAAGGAAATTTATTTCTTCATTTCATCTGAGCATGCCTTTTATTGCTCTTGTTTACCTAATTGTATTTGCTCATAAACCACTGTATTTTCCTTCTGTTCCTACTTTGTTGAATTTTTACTGCATGAGATATGAATAATGCCAAATTTTATTTTGCATCTATTGATATTACCACATGATCTTTCTGCTTTTGTTGATATTTTGAATTAGAAGCATTGCCTTTTTTGTGTATAGGGTCTCACTACACAGCTGGGATTCCAAATAATCCTCTTGTTTTCAGCCTCCTTTACAGGCATGCATCACCACACCAGATTCATTGCCTTTTGAATAAATGTTGAATAAACTTGTTCGAAATAAGCCCCACTTACTCACACACATGCATGCAAACACACACACACACACACACACACACACACACACACACATTTTGTACTAAATTTTGACATCCACTGTTTTAAAATGTGGTATCTGCATTCATGAGGGATATTTGTGAGTAAAATTTATCTTTAGCATAAATCCTAAGGCTTTGTCAGGAGCATTCTCGTGGTCAAAGTAATCTACCTGGTATTTTCTAAAAGTATTTTTCTGAGTTCGGCAGTACTATTTTATTAAATGTTTGGCATCGTTGGCCTCTAAAGCAATATAAATCTGGAATTTCCTTTGTAAGTTTTTTTTTAATTTATTTAAAATGACTTACTATAGGGAGATAGCTCAGGGGCACAAGTGCCTATCTGGCAAGTGCAAAGTTTTGAGTTCGGTCACATCGGATTTTGCTCAGCCTTGAGTCCATTCAGTGACTGTTAAGCTTAAGTGATTTACCCATTTTGAATGGGCCATCCAGTTCGGGGCAGGGGGTACTCCCACTATTCCCTGGTACACTGGCATCCCCTGTGGCGCACCGCACTGCAAGCAGACAGGGTGGCCACTGCTGCTGTGCTCGCCTTTGCTCCTCCCCTGCCCCGCTCCTTACATCGCCGCCCTTCACCACCGAGACAGAGATGTGTCAGTGCCGTAAATGCTGCCAAAGCAACAACTACTGACATTGTCATCGTGTCACTTTTATTTTACAGTTTCTTGGATATCTGTCCTAACCTCCATTATGACCTTGTTTCTCTTTCTATCTTGCTCTTCTAGTTTTTAAAGTTTCTAAACCATGGACCTCAAGAGGAAATCTTTTCTGTCTTCAAATATATACATTTAATGATAAAATTTTCCTCAAAGTTTCTACCATTTATTTTACTTTTATTTTTCTAAAATTTGTCATATATATATATATATATTACAAGATCTACAGGGTCTCACTACACAGATTGGACTCATAGTGATCTTCCTGTTTTCAGCCTCCCAAGCACTGGGATTACAGGCTTGCACCACCATTCCCAGTATCAGTGGCCATCTCAGCATGCCCCAGGGGTGGGTTAATCATGGCAGGGCCAAGGATGGAACCCCAGTCCCTTTACCAACCTAAACAGGCACTTTAGTTAGCTAAGCTATCTGGCTGGTCTTTTTCCCATTTATTTGAATCTTTTATCTTTTCATTATATTTTAATGAAATAGTTTCTATTATGTCTTGTGTTTTAGCTTCTCAGGGGTGGATAGCTATTTTATTTTTATTAATTGATAATTTAATTCCATTGTGTTTATAGGCATGGACTGGAATTTCAATTTTTTAGCCATATTGAAATATTGAAATGATTTTTACATTTTGAATTTTTCATCAAAACTATATTTTTGTCAATACACTAAATGCACTATGTAACACTAAAACTATGCTTGGAATGCATGTCACTCTTGTCTTTTTAATGTGTACTGCTCCCGGTGTAAACTCAGTTACTATCATTCTCTCTCTCAAGAGTAGTACTTGAAAATAAGAGACTGGGCCAAATATCATAGTCTTGACAGGCTACAATTTTGTATTTCCTTGAATTTCCAAGTATCTGTGTAAAAATTGTGTAACTGCATATATCACATTGTATGGAACATTATTAGAATATCAATTATGGTCAGAAAATATCAATTCCAAGCTAAGTCAAAGACATTTGATACTCAGAAAGCCAGTGATGATAAGCTCAAGTACCTATGTTATAGAGTCATGGTATCACAAAGCTTTTCTGCTAGAGGGTTGAGAATATAAGTTAACAGATTTAAAATTGGAGAAAAAGAAGGGCTATGAGGATAGCCAATATTTCGGTGCTAGCCCTTCAAGGTCAATAAGGACTCAGGATATAAGAGAACCTGTGCTATAATATCCTATAACTCAGAGGTGTTCCAAATTTTCTGGTCAAGGAGATTATGGGACCTCAGAGGAAAGGGATAAATGAACTATAGTGCATCTAAGGAGAGTCACCCAGAGAAAGGCATTCTATCAGGCTTTCACAGAAAGCAAACTGGCCAAGCAATGGCCATGACTCGTCCTGAAGGCTGACACTAACAACAGTTCTACAAAGTACTGTATATGGTCCCAAACTTAATCCTGAGGGGATTTGACCTTGGAAAATACAAAAAATGAATGTTTTGTTGTACAGGTCTTGCTTTTACTTGCCCTTGGTCACCCAGAAAAAAAAAAAAAAAAAAAAAAAAGCTTAATTACAATGCATGAAACGCAGAGCTAGATTGGTGAGATGAGCTTTAGGAGGCTTGGATCAATAGCCTCCAACATTACAAGCTTCACTGGTGGCCCACTGCACTTGCAGAACATTTGACTGTGTATGCATCTGCTTCCTTTTAGTCCAAAGAGAAGAATTTCCTTTCCTTTCCTTTTCTTTTCTTTTCTTTTGTTTTTCTTCTTAGCAACATCAATAGGGAGGTGGGTCATGCCCACACACTGTGCTCTGTAGCACTATTGTGAGGACAATATGCAATGTGTCAACTTTTAAAAAAAAGAAAGGGGAAAAGAAAAAAAAAGTAATGTTTATTGAAAGTGTTAAAAAAAAAGTGTTGATGTTTAATTGTTTTAGCAATCTTATATACCTATATCTATTAATCTAAACTGATCTGATGATGAAAATATGTAATATAACCATTGTTGAATTTAAATAATAAAAATATTAAATCATGAAAAAAATACACTAAATGCAACTGACTGACATGTTATTTTCTAGTGCTCCATAAGCAATGATTTGCTCAAAGATGTATGCTATCCTGTGCAGTCCATTCAAGACCTTGCCTTGTTTGCTTTTCTTTCATTGCTGAAACGAAATGCTAGACACCCAAATTAAGAGAAGAAAGGTTTATTTAACTCTCAGTTTGTGGAGGTTTCAGTCCATAATCAACTGGCTCCAAGGCAGGGTGGCGTGGCATAGGAGCAATAGCTCAAGAAGAAGAGAGCAAAAGCAGCAGGGGCAGAATAGTGGGGGGAGGGAGTAAGCCACTCTTCCTCCCTTACATAGTAAACAGGCTGCCTCTTCCAGGATAGGTGTGTTGCTCTCAGAATCTCAGTGCTGTCCTCTTACACAGGATGAGGATATTTACAAAGTAAGAACCCTGACTCCCTGCTGAGGTGCTTAGTCAAACTTCTATTTTTCTTAAGTTGACACAATGTATTGGCAATTTTAGACCTTGTAGATTTCTTAACCAACTCTACCAATTACAAAGAAAAGGGTATAAAATTGATCAGTGACATGTGTGAAATTGGCTATTTTTCTTAGTATTTTGATCAGTATTCATAAAACGTTTTCTCAAAGTTCTACTATTAGCCATTTACACATCTATAATTAATATTTCTTCTAAAAGAACTGATATATTTAACATCTTAAATATTCTTTTCATCTCTTATAATACTCTAAGTCTATATTATCTGATATTTATAGAGTGCACCAGCTTTCTTTTATAGCTAAGATGGAATTTTATATAGCCATTCTAGTTTTGTCACAGATACTGCTAACATTGTACTTATTTTCCATCTTATTTTCTCCTTGTATATCTATGTTATGTATTGCTGGTAAATTAAGATTACGACCCAATATTTTTCAACTGCGACAATACCTTCCAATAATTACACTGTTTAATCCATTTATATGAAATATAATTACGAATACAATTGAACTGGGATCTCCTATTTTTTAAATTTTATTTCCCATTTTAATTTTTGATTCTGTGCCCCTATTTCCTTCCTTTTTAAAGTAATTTAATGTATTTTAAAATTCTACTTTTACTTGCCTGTTGCCTTTTAATGCTATTGTCTTTTATTTATTTTTATGATGCTTAGATATTACAATCCATGTCATTAATTTTCTGACTACTAAGAATTACAATTGTTGATCTTCCCATAAAATGAATCTTGTAATTATTTGTTCATTTTTATAATAAAATATTAATATGAATTACTTTCCATATGTTGTATACCTCCAAAGAAAACGTAAGTATTTATTTAAGTAGACACGTAACTAATGAAAACTAGTAGAAAAAAATAACTTTATACATATTTTTATCATTGTAACAGTCATTTCTTTCTGAAATTCTAAAGTTCCATCCAGAATAATTTACTTCAATATGAAGAATTTCTTTTTACTTTTATCATTCCTTTTAAAATTTATTTAATTTATTCATATTTACTTATAAGCCTCACTACTATAATTTGATCAGAAGGATTATCAAAACGTATGGTGAATGTTTAAATTTTAAAGTCACACTAATAACTTGAAACACTCTGATGCCATTGTTCTTGTAGCTTTTGGAAGCACTTAGAAGCCCTCTTTCAGGTCTTTACAATGTATGATCAATTTCAATGAAGAAAACATTCTCTTAGCCTTTCACAGACAGCAAACTGGTCAAGCAATGGCCTTGACTCATCCAGATGGCTGACACTGATAACAGTTCTACAAAACACTGTACATGATTACAATGTAAATTTTGAGGGGATTTCACTGACCTTGGGAGATACAAAAATTACACGTTTTGTTATACAGGTCTTGCTTTAACTTGCCCTTAACCACCCAGCAGAAAAGTTTAACCATGAGGCACACAACATAAAGCTAGATTAGTATGCTGAGGTATAAAAGGCTTAAATCAACAGCTTCCAACATTGCTAGTCCTGCCACTAACCCACTGTGATTATGGAACATTGGATTATGTATACAACTACTTTCTCTTAGTTCAGTGAGAAGAAAATTTTTTTGAACCTGTGATAATTAGAAAAATTATCACGTCTACACCCTGTGCTTTGTATTACTACTAGGAGGACAACAATATGCATTGTATCAAATACTGGAAATATACTAATAACGTGTTTTGAATGTCACATTGTTATTTCTTATTAAATGCAATAAAAAATTCAGTGAATGCTGTGCCTGCTGTCATTGTTGGAAAGACAGCCTTGAAAACTACCGTGTGTCCCCACCACCATACTCACATGGATCTGGCACTTGGCTTTGTATGACCTTAGGTGATCCCCAGAGTCAAAAAAAAAAAAAAAAAAAAACAAATGTTTTGGATTAATTTAAAGCATCAAGGCAGCCATGCATGATGAGACAACTAATGATACTGAAAAGAACTTCCAGAACCACCTCACTAAATGTCAAGAACATGGGATAAATATATTCAAATCAAAGGGAAGTATCTTGGGCTGGGGAGATAGCTCTGAGGCACAAGTGCCTGCTGGGCAAGTGCAAGGTCGTGAGTTCGAAACCTGGTCCCACAAAAAAAAAAAAATCAAAGGGAATTATCTTAAGGGATGTTAATGGCAATATGTCTTTCACTGTTAGTTTTGGAAAATGTTTAAGCATTCACCACAGTTTTTAATCATGTAATAATCAAATCAAGTAATTAACATTTCCATGTCCTCAGATAGTATCATTTCCATGTATGTAGATCCTTTGAACTCTTAGTTACCTTGAAGTATTTGATGGATTATTTTAAACTATAATTACTCTACTTGTTATGTATACCGTACCTGTATTTTAGTACCCATTACTGTTTTCCATGCTAGAGGCTGTAGTGACCTATATTCTATCCTCTAGTTCTGTGAAATCATTCTAACTTCCATAAATCAGCAAAAACAGGAGCATTTGCCATTACATGTCTGGTTTGTTTCATTGAACCTTACCTCTCCTATTCCACCCATGTTTCACACACAACTGACAGCATTTTAATGACTGAATAATACCCTATTGTTTGCAACAGCCCAGTGTTTTAAATCCATTTATCCAATGTTGCGTATATAAGCTTATTTCAGATCTTGGCCTTGAAATATGGAACACTGCAGCACGAATTTTCACATGGTTGCTGCACAGGTGTATGCTCAAACTCTTTGCAGTATTCTCATTCTGCTATGTGGGGTTGATAACACAAGGGCATGTGTACATTTGTTTCAGTTCAGGTAAAGCTAGAAGTAAGTCTTTTCATTTTGATTTATCAGAAACTTTGCCTTCAATCTTGATACAGAGTTCCAATACAGAGTTCTGAGTTGACAGCCTTGGAGCCTCTCTTTATAGCTGCCAGTCATATTCTGGTAGCTTCTGTATCCATTGTTTCTAATGACAATTCAGCATCGCTCATACCATGTACTGTACCATTTTCTCTGAATGCTTCAAGATTTCTCTCCTTGTTCCTGAGTTTTATTATTCTACATCAGTGTAGTTACCTTTATGTTTTCAGGGGTTGCTCACTATGCTTCTTAAATCTATGAAGTAGCATCTTTTGCTTTTGATATTTTAGTCACTATTTCATGTAATCCTCTAATAGATTTTTTTCTTTTCCTCTGGAATTATTATATTGAAATCAATTTTAAAATGATCATATTATTAAATCACTTTAAAAAATTATAGGGACTTGCCCCAATGTTCCTGGCTCTCCATTGCTTTTTTTTTTTTTTTTTTTTTTTTTTTTTTTTTTTTTTTTTTTTTTTTTTTTTTTTTTTTTTTTTTTTTTTTTTTTTTTTTTTTTTTTTTTTTTTTTTTTTTTGAGACAGGGTCTCACTGTGCAGTTCAGGCTGGCCTTGAGCTCACTTTTGTAGCCCAGGCTGGTCTCGAACTCGCACCGATCCTCCTGCCTCAGCCTCTCGAGTGCTGGGATTACAGGCGTGCACCACCACACCCAGCTTGACACTGAATATTGACATTAAACAATTTAAGTTTGCCAGGATATTTCATCCTTCATCTCTAGTCTAAGTTCATTTAATAAAATCATTTTTATTCAAAAAATTGATATTTTAAGTTTTAAAATATCCAGTTCATCGTTGTTTTCATTATGCATTTTCTGCTAATGTTTTCCTACTTTATTATTCACTATAAACATAAATTTCATTAATACTTTAAGAATGCAGCTATCATAGTTGCTTTTAAATACTTGTAACATTAAGGACAAAAATCTAGGTCACTTCAAGTTAAGCTTGGATTAATTGCTTTTTCTCTGGTTTGTGGTTGATAGTGCTTACCTTGAAATCACGGACCTCCTGAGCTCACATGACACTAAAAGTTCTTCTTCATGACCCTAGGGCTTGGTAGGATTTAAACTGCAAATCCTGGTCAAATGCTGAAAGCTCTGTTTAACCTTCTGCTGTTTATTGTCAGGCTATTTCAAAAGTCAATGGTTTTAATCTAAAGCATTCATAGTTTTAGATTAAAGCAAAAATTTGAGGAGAGAATGCAATTGGGGGATTCTCTCTAGTAAAACCCCTTTTCTAGAATTCCAACACGTGATTTTCAGCCCTGCAGATATAATCTCCATCCTCTCATATCATGGTAAAAATGCTACATATTTTATCCTTGGCTCTGGTTGCCCTATACCAAGCCTACTACTGGGTGAGAAGTCCCATTGGGATAGCTAGAGCATGAATATAGGTGTTACCCAACATAGTTGGCTTCTTTCAAGAACTGAATTTTCTTTGGGTTGCTTCATTTTATTCATTAGATAGTGCATTCAAATTTTTGACTGTCAGTATTGTGTGTGTATATGTGTGTGTTAATAGGTAGTTTTATAACAGTTGTAAAGTATTCCATTATGATTATTATTATTGTTTTAATTTATTTTATTTTATTTTATTTACAACTGATATCATGTGGGACGTTAGGAAGGCCCCTGCAGTGAACAGAGACAGTGAGGGCCATAATAAGGAAATTGTCTTGTGTGATTCTATAGAGAGTGGCTTGTTTTAAGAGCAGATGTCCCATATTTCTGACAATCACAGGTGCTGGACACAATATACTTTTCTTGTTTGTTTTCCTTTTTTCTGAATATTTAAACTTTATTTTAAAGAGTAAAATTAGCAGAAACAAAGATAGAAAAAAAGTAACAAGCAAGAGTATATATAGTACAAAATTTCAAAACAAGAACAAAAATTTAACAATGGTTGTATTATGTATTTTCATCATCAAATCTCTTTGGATTAATAGATATAAATATGTAAAATTGGTCAAATAACTCAATGTTAACACTGTCAATAAACCTTATTTTTTTAAAACTCTTCCAAACGCATTTTGTATTTAAGTCAGTCTACTAAAAAAAAAAAAACCTCATAGGGGTTGAGGATGCAGAAAACACAAAATCATGAGCTTGATTCCTGCTAACCCCCCCAAAAAATTTAATTGTTTATTTTTTCTTCTTCTTTTGAGTTCTCACACTAGGAGATTATACAATATTTGAATATGTGCCATTATTTCTGAAATTGGAAATGTATATAGTTTTTCTTAAATTTTTGTTCTAGATACATTGAATATTGTATTATTTTTTCTTCATCTCTTCAGGAAACCCATAGAACTTCTCATCATAACTTACGAATTATGATCATCTTTCACTCAAGTTTGAAACTGGACTTTGATTCAGTGAAGAGAAACTGAGTAAGATAATAAATTCAGCAAATCTGGCTCACAAGTATTATAGAAAATAACTTCGTTTTCTGTTGTTCTTAACAAACCCATAGAAGTGCCTGGCTGTCAAACACAAGGTTCAGAGTTCAATTCCTGGTATTGCAAAAACAAAACCAAACATACACAAAATAGACACCTTTATTCATTAAAGATAGCTTTATCATCTCTTATTTTTATATAGAGCATGATAGGTTTCAGAACACATCTGAGTCAAAGTATATCAAAATATATATTTAAAAACTCATGGAAAAATATTCTTTAATGTACATTTTTCATATTTTCTTCTTTGTTCATTTATTCAACTATAAATGAATAAAGTTTTACTATATGTATACATTTAAGTTTTGAAGATTAAATAATTTTTAAAAATCTATTGAAAAAATAAAATAAAATCCATTGAAGCCCATAATATAGCAGGGTAGAAAAATCATTCTTTCTCTAGTTGTATTTAAGTTGTGTCTTCTCTAATAGAATATTTTAGAGTAGCTTAGAGGCTAGCTGGATTAATTTACAAACAGTCTCTTTAATTCCTGTAGAGTACAAGCACATGATTTAGCCCAATTAAGTAGTCTTAATGTAAGACACTTAAAAAATAAGTAAAAGTTGTTTATAAAAGACACCTTACTGGGAGCATCAGAATAAAGAAGCAATTTGGAATAGTATTCATCATTCCCTGGTCTTTCGCCTCTGTACCAAAGGTACAGTCATCTCTTAGGATGGACACTCTGGTCTTAGGAAGTATATAATTTATTGCAAATGTGATCCTGTTTAGAAGCTGCTTCCAAGTTTTAGATGGTTCAGCTCTGTACAGAGTTATGCCATCAGAGAAATATCTAAGCAGGATAGATTCAATGAAAACAACACACCTTTAGCATGTAACTACTGTTTTATTGCTGAATAGGTGCCCGATCAAACTCCACATATATACACTTCATTTCCATTAAAACTGGGTCAGCTTACTTCTCCTCTCTAAAATACCTGTAAAACAAAAGAACTGATTTTTTCTTTCTGTTTATAACTTCGGAATTGGAGGCTCAGTTCCACTGGGGATCATATAAATTTAAGAAATCAAGTTATTTTTATCATTGAATCTAATTAACCAATAGAAAATTACTCTCTGAACAGCTAACATGCCATTTTGACTTTTTCTTTAATTATAATGGGAAAAAGTCCATTATTAGATGGAAGTTAAAAGCCTCCCATACTATATTTCAAATGTCAAGGTCAAAAATTACAACACCATGTTTTAGATGTTTACTTACTATTTCTCAGTTATTACTTCACCACTTATCAAAGATCATGAATGGCCCAGATATCCTTGAAATTTTAAGAGGTTCATTGCAAGGACATCAAATTTCAACAACTAACACAATTTTTTTTTTGTTAATCTCATGTGAAAATACTACAAATAAATTTCTTTGCTAAAAAAATGAAAATTATTCACAAAGAACGCATTCTCTTTCTCATTAAGGGCCACAGTGCCTGGCTGTGGGTTTTGTGAAGGTGAGATACTGGATTCATGAAGGAGATAACACCAAGAATAGGGACCTAGCGCTGAATAGAACCTGGAGGATTGGTGCTGATGGACTTTCTGGAGTGGCACACTGACCACCACACTGAGACCCCCCCATGCTAGTAGCACACCTCTGGTTGCACCTGGAGCATGCCCAGCTTTCTTCTGAGACTGTATAGAATCCTGTGACTATGAGACTCTGATACAGCCCAGTTTTCTGCCAGCTTTCATGATCAATTAGCTGTCTCTACCACTCATGCAAGACTGCTGCTGCCAGGCCAGATCTCAAGCCAGGATTCTAGAACTATCCTCGCATCAGACAGGGAGCTGTGTCCCTGAGGGGCAGGAGTGTGTTTTCACCTGCATGACTCCCAGTTGCAGCATGGTGTCTAGTGCACTTCTAAGACTATGCATATCTTTGGAGTTATATGACTTAACTGTAACCTCGCTTGGTATTAGTTTAGTTGGACAATCCCAGACAGCTCAGTGGGATGCACTTTCCTATTGACTGGAGCAGATCAAGGTTGAAAGCCCAAGAATTTTCTATGGAACTTAGAGCTGGGCTGGTGACTTCATTTGAGGCAGACACAGGATCTCTGCCTGTTAGATTTCTATTCTATAGAGTATCATCTGTATCTGACTGCAACACTCTTTGGCCATGAGTCCACCTCAGGAATAGGAAATCTATAGCAGTGGATCTTAGTCCTATCCCAGTGTTATGTTGGGCTTTACAGGCTGGGGTTGAGATTCTGACACTAGCAGAGTGACATTGGCACATAGGAATTTTCCTACCACAATATTTCAGCTATAATCTACCTTAGTGTGGAGCCATGTATCTTTCCCAAAGTTAGATATTACCAGTCCAGTCCTCAGTTCCAGAGAAAACACTTGTACTTATTACCAGGAACTGTGCAGCAAATGGTAGTAAACTATGATTTATTTTAATACTCAAAATAAAATACCATAAATGACCCAGTAATTAGTATGAGAGAACTCCCAGACAGAGAATGCAAAACAACTATTTTAAAGATACTCAATGAGCTTGGAGAAAATATAGAAGTGTATTTTAGTACTCTAACAGAGAAACCTAACAAAGAGATAAGTACCATTTTTAAAAATCTAATAGGACTTTTTTTTTTAATGGCCACCTCAGCCTGGCACAGCATGTGGTACGAGGGATCAAACTGTGGCCCTGAGGTTGTCTAAGCTTGCCTAAGCAGGTACTTTAGATGGCTGAGGCATCTCATCAGCCTCAAATAGAATTTCTTTAGCTGAAAAATACACTCACCAAAATTAAACGTATTATAGGAGACATCAATGCTAGGAGAGACTGACCAAAAGAATCAGTGAACTCAGAAACGCACAGGTTAAGGAAAAGTAAGGAAATAAAATGAAGAACAAAGAAAGTCTATAGGATCTCGGGCATAGGATGAGCGAACTAAAGAGTTGGAGAGTGTATTTAAAGAAATAATAATAGAAATCTTCCAAAACCTGAAGAAGGATAAAAATGTCCAGGTATAGAAAGGTCAAAGGTTACCACTTAAATTTTATTCAACCAATCTGATCTCAAATCATATAATTAAGCTTTCAAAGTAGACAGATAAGGCCTTTCAATGTTGCAAGAGAGAAGTACACATAGAGTTGTTCCAACACACCTGACAGCACCAGAAGCCTGACAGACCAGAAGAGTGGCATGAGATTTTCACAGTACTTGGAGAAAAAAACTAAAGTGCCAGTTGAGAATATTGTACCAACAGAGCTGTGGTTGAGAAATTAAAAAAAAATAAAGATTTTCACAAAACAAAATCTGAGAAAATATATCTTCATCAGACCTGTTCTATAGCAAAAGCTAAGGGAAGGTCTTCAAAATATGAAATATTAATGAATAAGGGCTAAAGCTCACTAACACTAGCAATAATACAAACAAGTTCTAGGTGCTGAGCTATAGCCTCGTATATAAATAATCCTAAGTATTATACTACCTAACTTAAAATGTAATGTTACACTCCTTAAAACAATTCCATACAGACATGAAAACAAATGAACCAGTGGAATAGAACAGCCAGGCTACATATAAACCCACTCATCTATAGCCAACGGATACTTGCTGGAAGTTCTAAGAACAAGACCAGAAACTATAAAATGACTACAAGACTGCATTAGAGAAGTGTAGCATGACATTGGAATGAGCAATGATGTTTTGGACAAGACCCCCAAAAGAGCAGAAAACCACAATAAAACTAAAATAACAGAATCATATCAAACAAGCTTCTGCACAGCCAAGGAAATAATCAGTAGAATGGAAAGACAATCTACAGAATGGGAGACTACACTGTCAGTTTGTGAACTATACTTCTGAATGTATTTACTTCTTTATTTACTTGATGCATACGGGTCTTGCTACCCTGTTTGGACTCATAGTGATCCTTCTGTCTCAGCTTCCCCAGCACTGTAATTACAGGCATGTGCCATCTCTCCTGGTGTTGGGGCAAGCATGTCGCACCTGAGGTTCCAGGATCTGCATGGCATGAGGTACTAGGGTTCAAACTCGGGTCCCTGAATTTGCCAGGAAGGCCCTTAGACCACTGAGCTATCTCCTCAGCCTGCAAGCCGTACTTCTGGCACATGATTGATATATAAAATTTATATGAAACTTGAAAGATTCAATAACAATATAACAAAAGTTAATTGAGCAAAAGATGTAAGAAGACATGTCTCAGAAGAAAAAAGAAATAAAAATGACCAACAAGGCTTGACATCACTAGTCATAAGGGAAACATAAATTAAAGCATTAGTAAGATGCCTCAGTGAAAAAGATTGTTACAAAAACATTGTTAAAGATAGCAATTTTTATAAGAATATGGAGAAAGAAGAATCACTGCACACCATTTCTTTTTCTTGCGATACCAGAGATTGAATTCAGGAACTTGCACCTGCCAGGCAAGTGCTTATTCTACTGAACTATCTCCTGGGCCCAGTGCACACTGTTGCTGAGTTGTATAATTAGTAAATCATTTGGGAAAACAGTGTAGATGTTCCTACAACAATATGTCTGGTTGTATATTGAAAGACATGGTATTTGTATGCACCTATATTCATTGCATGACTTCTAACAATAGCCAAGAAGGAGAAACAATGCAAGTTTCCATGAATTGATCAATGGACCCAGAAAACAGAGAATTCTACTCTTCCATAAAGGTGAAAGAAGCCCTGTCATTTGCAGCAACATGAATGGAAATGGGGATCATGATGCTATGTGAATGGGACCAGGTACAGAAAGCAAGTGTGGCATGACCTCGTGGTGTGGGAAATCTAACAAAGCTGACTTCATAGATGCAAGCAGAATAGTGAGGAGGCTGAGAGAGTAGAGAAAATAAAGGGTTGGGAGAGTTTGACAGGTAGGTGTGGAGTTAGAGCTGGAGAGCTGCGTGAAGCTCTCATGATTTATTGCAGACTAGACCGGCTAAAGGAGCAATAATGCACAATAATTGCAAAAATCTGGAAGAGAAGGATTCTTGGAATATTTTATCATGAAGAAGTGTTAAATTTTTAAAGCTGATTAATCATCTTACGGCTGGTTTAATCATTAAGAAACTAAAGGGCCAGCAAGACACTCAACAGACTAAGCACCTGCTCAGGCAAGCGCAGGGACCAGGTTCAATCCCCAGCACCACATGCTGCACCAACCCCGCCATGGGTGCAGAGAGCTGCCACCAAGACCAGGTACTGTTGCACGCCTGTAATCTCAGCACCAGGGAGACAACCTGGAGGATCACCATGAGTAAGAGCTGTGTTGTGAGACTCTATACCAAATACATTTTTAAAAAATCATTAGGAAAAATACATGTAAGAAACCTTCAATAGTACCCTTTAACATGACAATAATGAAATTTTTATGTATCAGATAAAATTTTCAAACATGGGCAAAAAATTTTGTTTTGTTTTGTTTTGCTATTTTGTTTCAAACCATAGGTAAACCTACCAAACTGAGGCAAGATGGGAAATGCCAATTCAAATTCAATGTGAGAACTAAACATACCCTTTGATGAAAAAGAAAGGGATTTAAGTAAAAACATAACCAACTGGTTTTATGAGCACCCCAGACACCCAGTATGAACTGGATGTGAGAAGTGGGAGCCCCCATTTATTTACTATGCGTTAGTTCAAAAGTGGAAATAAATAAAACTTACACATGCTTTTCTCTGTGTTTTTTGAGATTGGATTGTGTTATACATTTCAAGCTGACCTTAAACGCCGTCTGTAGCCCAGGATGGCCTCCCTTCGGCCTCAGGCTCCCAGTGCTGGGATCACAGCTGTGCTCCATCTGATGTGCTGCTATGCATGCCTATTGAATCCAATTCCTGGACCAAGACTGGGGCTTCCATGGGCTCACTCTCAAGACAGAGGTTTTCACTGGCCAATTTTCCCATGAGAAGTCAAAACATTTTTTAAAATCACATTTACTTAATCTAGTTCATTAAGCATTCAAGGCAATCAGAAGGTTAAATTACACAGAACAAACACCAGCTACTGGTGCCAGTAAAATAGAGGGAGGAGGTGTGTCCCTGGAGGGCAGAGAGTGGCAGGGTTGGTAATTTTGTGAATTGTATCATTAATAAAATATATTTTATTCTATTTGATGCTGACTTTAGGAAGGTTCCTGTGTGATGATTACATTTTTAAGCAGGCAATTTTTTTTTATAGCTTTACCCAAGGCTAAAGGGAATTCTAATACAAAATTCAAAAAGACTTAGTTGAAATGCACATTAAAATTTTAGTTGTGTCCTTTTAGGAGTTTTTAAAAGCTATAAATTCTAAACTGCCCCAAAACAGGAAAAAAAAAAAAAAAAAAAAAAAAAAAAAAAAAAAAAAAAAAAAAAAAAAAAAATAAAAAAAAAAAAAAAAAAAAAAAAAAAAAAAAAAAAAAAAAAAAAAAAAAAAAAAAAAAAGTAACTTAAACTGTTGCATAAGTCATAATAGGAAACTAAAGAAAACATTATAGTTTCATATTTTAGACTCAAAAATATTTTAGAACACTTTGTTTTTCTTACTCATAGTTTTTTTTAGAAAGTTGTTTTTAGAGGGGCCCGGCGGGATGGCTCAGTGGTCCAAAGCACCTGCTTGGGGAAGCTTGGGCAGCTTCAGGGACCGCGGTTCGATACCTGGCACCACATGCTGCGCTAGCCCTGCCCTCGGGGTGGGCTGAGCCGGCCATAAAAATGAGTGAATAAACAAACAAAAGATTCTGAGACAAGAATAAAAATAATAAACAAAATAAAAAATTTAAAAAAGAAATTTGTTTTTAGAAAGAGATAACCAGTTTATTATCAGTAACTGGAATTTTTAAGTAAATTACAGCACAAGTTTATGGCATCTTTTTGTATCTCACAAACCTACAGTAGTGCTGTGCCATAAATTAATTATGCAGTCCTTAATCTACATAATTATAGCTTTGCTGACATTGTACTTCCTAATGTTGAGAAGGATGCAGAAAACTAAACATTTGGAAGATAAACTTGGCATCATTCTGAAAAATATCCAAGCATGCAATGGGTGGTAAGAAAGAATTGAAAGGAACAGGATGAAAATTAGACAGCTGGCCTGCTCTGCTAGGACCAAGCCTCTAACATACAAAATGATTGTTTGAATTCCAATAAATTATCAAACAGTCACACATTTGCCTTTGTATTTCAAAATCAAACATTTACTGAGTTCCTCCCATGAATGAGATCCTATGCTGGATGCTAAGGTATATAGCATGATACTCTCCATGGTTTTTAATGTAGAGGAGAAATAAGTGACATTTGTTAATAGCCATATTCTCACTTGAAATGTAATGTAACACAGGCACATGGAAAACTCAGGAGGAGTTCCTGGAAGGAAAGCACCTTACAACAACTGTGAACACAGCACAGAAGGAAGGGTCTAGTTCAGACTTCCTTTGCCAGCATCATATTTTACTTTGGGAAAATTATTCATCTGCTGCTTTAGTTTTCTTACCTGTAATATTTGGGAAGAATTGATTGATCTCTGTGGATTTATGTGGAGACTTCCGTGGAAATATATGTATAAAAATCTTAACATAGAGCATGACATATTCTAAACACCTAATAATTAATATCTACTTCAATTATTAAACAAATAAAATTGCCTCATTATTCACATATTGGATGCATCTTCCATTACATGGAAAATAAATAGATGAACCATATAGTATATATGCAAACGTCATGTGTGAACAGAGCAGGAATATATCTTCCCAGAAATGAAATTCAGTGAAAATACATATATTCATGGAAAGAGGCAGAAAGAGGGAAAGAGGAGACAGAGAGACAGGGAAGAAAGGAGAGCAAAAGGGGGAGAGGAGAAAATGGAAAAAGAGAGGAAGAGGAGAAATGAGAGAGAGAACAGAGAGAGAGAAGAAAAAGAAAAGGGTGAGGAGAGAAAGAGGGGCAGACAGAAAGAAACAGAGAGAGAACCAAAACGCTATATGTTGGGACTATTTGATATCCGATTTGGAGAAAAAAACCATTCTTGATATACAAATTTAGAAGTCATGAGCATACAGCTTTTTCACTTAAAGCCAGGTTATGAGACAAAAGCTCTAAATGGTAAGTGCAGATATGAAAGAGTAAGGCACAAAATCATAGTCCCAAAAGTTCTAGGAGTCAAAAATCTTAAAAACCAGAAGATGTATAAAGTGTGGTATCCAAGAACTTAAGTAAAGGAAGGGTTTCCAAGAGGGAAGAGATCAATTGTGCTAAACGTTACTGGTACATCAAGTCAAATAGCAAACATCCTGCTAAGCAGAGGGTATATGTGGATTTGATAGGGGCAATTCCATCTAAGGATTATAGGAAAAAAGCCTCCCGAAGTGGGGCTAACCAGAGGTGGGAGGAACCAAAATGAATGCAGAATAAGCCTCTTTCAACAAATTTTTATAGAGGGAACAGAAGATAGCTTAAAGCTGAAAGAATTCTGAGTCTCTAGGAAGGAAGTACATATGCCTGTGGGAATGGTACCTTCGTAAGAAATGTGTTAATAATAGAGATTGAAGGTGAAGTACTTTCGTGATATTCTTTGGAAGGGGTAGGATTAATTCTAATCCTAGTAGTATAGTAGCACACAAGTGGGGGAAGTGTTTGAGACACATGGTTTTCATTCTGATTCTTTGTTTGTTTATTTTTGCAGGACCAGGGGGGTTTGAACTCACGACCTTGCATTCGCCAGACAGGCACTTGTGCCATGGAGCTATCTCCCCATCCCCTTCATTCTGATTATATTTGTATTCTCAAAAACTAGGAAATAACCCGCACACAGAGAAGATTTGCTAGAGAGAAGAAACTATGAAACAACTGTAGGAGGCAGCACCACTTTCCCATGCTCTGTCAGTTCCTGAGCATTGTCCAGGAGGTAGGAAATGGTGGAATAGCGTGCTTTGTTACGGGCTCATCTCCAGCTGATGTTCGTCTGCTTGCTAAGCTGGATCAAAACCACAGTTTTGCAAACTGTGTTGTTGTGTGCTTAGAACAGGGACAGTCACACCTGGCACATAGCTGTGCGCATGGCTCACGGTGGACGTCTACCCCATGCTGTCAAAATTAATACATATTTTAGTGCCTGCTGTTTTTGTTGGTTTGAATTCACATGAGTGTTGGATGCGTGTCTCCTATGACTCCCTGAACCACTTCCAGCACTACTTACCCAACCACATCCAAAATACTCAAGCCATTTCCGAGAACTAAAAGAGACATATTCTGCCTTGTAGGTACTACTTCATCACTCTGTATTCTGTGAATATTTAAATTTGGAAATAGTCTTTTCACTGATCTGTACCCCAGGGCAGAGATTTCAACAGTTTATATCCACTATCAGCATGAAGAATTCTGACACAGAAGAAAAGACCAAACTGTTTGAAGTCAGAGAGAACATAATTAGAAATTGCAGACCTAGTTGGAATGATGTTTTCGCCCTCACACAGTCTGCATCTGCAGACAAGGTTCTCAAAATACATGAGATGCGATGCTCCAGATCAAGGTTAGTACATAACGAGCATCCTCTAAATTAAATCCACTCAATCCCTAAACTCAGTAGCCAAAAGCTTAGATAATATTACCTGATGTTTTAGGATAAATTTTCATTAACAGCTGTTGAACTGGAAACTATGGTAATATATTGAACTATACTGTGATCAAGGAAATATCACAAGAATGGAGCTACTTTATTATACAAATTGAAGAATCTTGATCTCAAACCTCCCTCAGTCTCATAGAAGAAAAGATTGTAATTATGTCTCACAGGTTTAATGCAATGACTCACTATAGATTACTTTTGGACATGAAAGCAAACTAAAAGACATTGACGAGAGAACAGGTCACCTCTGTGAAACCACAGAAACTTACTTTTAGAGCAGAAAACATCGTCATATGAGTCAGAAGATGGGTTTCAGCTGACTGGAACAGGATCTTGAAGACTAGAAGAGTACCAGGAACAGCATTAGAAGCATGACCATCTCTGGAATGGTCATCCTAACCTCTCCTCCCGTGCCTTGAAGGCCTGGACCAGAATAAGCTTGCCCAGTTTCACAGAGATTGTTGTCACACTGTCAAGTGAAGCCTCTAGTTCGTTTCAATTTGAAAATTTAAAGACAAAATGCAATTTTATGTGATGATATCTAGTGAGTGAGGTCATCCCAGTTCCTTTAATGTTATCTCCATTGTAATCTTGCTCAGGAGAGAAATGCATAGAAAAACTTAAGTAGAAAAGCAGAAGGTTAGGTGCTAGTGTTTATGAAGATTTTTCATGTCAGAAGCCGATGGAGACCAAGCTTTTGGCCCAAGTTTCCACCAATTTTCAGGAAACAGTTGCACCATATTTCATTTCCAACACAGTCTATTAAGGAAAAATGTAGCTGATAATTCTAGTACTTCTTTGGAGAAAATTCCAGAATGGCTTGGCATGCTCCAAAAACCATAAGGTTTTGGTGAATAAATAATATCTAATGCTTGTTTTAGGGTTCTCCATAACATTTACTTCAGTGAGTAAATGTATGACTGATGAAATGGTTTTTGTAAAAAAAAAACACTTTTTAATGGGTGGCAAATGGTTAGCAATGAAAAAACTCTCACCAGAGGAATTCCCAATGTTACTGTGGTGCTAAGCATGACCTTCCTGCGGTGCTGTTTATCTGACATGTTTTCTGTTCATCAGCCCTCACCATGTGCTGCTGCTGCTTCCTTGTCTTCCACACTGACTTTCTTGCCTAATACCAACAACTCCAGAAACATTTTGTATGCACTGTACTTGGGTATAAAATGCTAAGACACTGAACATTGAATGTTTATGCAAAATTTAAAAATAAAGCAGTTGGCATAAAAAGGTCACGATATCCCCTGCCCTGCACCATGAACATCCTTGAACTTGGCCTTGCTTTTGTTATTGCATTCTATGACAGCAACTATATTTAGTATCTTGAATTATTTCCATTCTTTTTTTTTTGTCTTTTTGAGACAGGGTCTCACTATGCAGTTCAGGCTGGCCTTGAGCTCACTTTGGTAGCCCAGGATGGTCTCTAATTCTCACTGATCCTCCTGTCTCAGCCTCCCAAGTGCTGGGATTACAGGCGTGAGCCACCATGCCCGGCTATTTCCATTCTTAAAAGTGAAGAAAAACATTAATTATACTGAAAGCTAAGTGCCATCTAATTACATTTTTATAAACAATAAAGGTTAAAAATATTTTTACCATTCAGTAAACTTCAATAAAATACCAAGATTCGGCTATACAGTGTTCCAATTCAATGAGCAGCAATCAGGACTTGAAGAATTAAGTGTAAGTAGGAGAAATGTGATTAAAATGTCACTCAGTCCTGCCAATGGTCCATTACTTTGCCGAAAAATGTACTCACAGAACTCATCAGGGAATTCATTGTACCTTTCATTACCGCCATCACCTTTCTTTAAGGCTAACACAGTGTTGAATATGGTTTCACAAATAGGTCTCACTACTGAAACAGAGGTAAGCCTTAAAAAAAATTATTGAATTATCATTCAACAACCAAGAGGTTGAATCTGAAGTTCTGATTTTTCTTCCTAAACAAAGAAATTTATATAATTTCATTCCGAAGTTTTCCATCCATGGTGCTTTCTGCCTCCACCTTTTGGCAGACATGATATAGGTAATAGAGGACTAGGGTTGCACTAGATGTGCAACAGAAACATTGATAAAGAGGCGAATTCCAAGCTGGAAAGAATGGGTGTTCGCTAGCAGATTCCTACACTAAAAGAAATTCTTTGATATCAAGTGCCCTAGCCTTATCCTCACCTCAATCATTCATTCTCATGAAGCACCTACAAGTTATAGTTTTTACACCATTGATATTTTATTATCTTGTCAGTTCAACAATGTTTACTCAGTAGCACATCCATGAGTTATCATGTAATGAGGAAATAGTAGACAAATGAAAGAGCATATGGTGAATTTTCTGAAAGGACCCACAACCTTCCTGAAGCACCTTCACATAAACAAACCCTACAACAGGGGCAATAGAGCCCAGGGAAGAGAATATTTGTCTAACTGGATTTGAAGAAACCAGCAAGTACATCACAGGTGAAGGAAGCCAAAGACATCTCACTATGGGAGAGAGCAAGAGGAAAGGTACATGGAAGGAAAGAAAATGTATGTCTAAGGAAACGCATTTGGTATTGTGGCAGCAGTTTGACTGACCCACAGGGAAGGCTAGGCTCACAATGAAAGTGGGTGGGCTTGGCTTAAAAGAAACCCTGCATGATAAACCAGAGGAAGTTTTAACAGTGAGGAATCTGTTAGACAGGACCAATAATTCTGATGGGCAAATACAGACAAACCTAGACTCAAGGAAGTGAATTAGAAAGTCATCAATATTTCTGAAGAGAGATGACAAAGGCCATTGTGAAGAGGCAAAAAGAAAGGGTGATGGAGTAGAGGCAGGCAATCAAAAGACGATAATTATATTTACAAAACTGTGTAATACAGAAAAAGTAACGACGCACTTGGGGAACTCCCCAGTTTCAAATTTAAACTTTTAAGTGGATTAAACTTTCACTTAAACTGAGACTACAGGAAGAAGAACAAGTTTGAGTGAAATTTATATTGTTCAGATTCACACATTTACAACTTGAATTATTTGTGCAATTTCTCAATCTTTGATATCTAGCAGACACCTAAATACATATGCTTGTAATTTACTAAAGATTTCTAGTTTGAAAATTGGATAACAGTCATTAGCACGCAAGTGTTAGTCAAAGCAACATCTTTGAGTGAAAAGCATTTGATGTAAATTTTTAAAACACTTGTTGATAATATATGAATGCATGTTTTAAGTATCTTTTAACAGCAGTGAATTATACCCTGTACAATGTATGAAATGTATGTGGATAATATTATAAAAATACTTGCTGATATTGTAATGCATAAATTTTAAGTACTACTAATATTTATGACACCTCTTTAAATACTGCTGCAAGTTTAATATGTATAAAGGATCTTCAAAATTATAAATCACTTAGTCAATTCAAGTTACATTTCTATGTTAATTAAATAACAAGTGCTCTATCTATCTCTCTATCTATATCTATCTATCTAATCATATTCTATACACAGGATAATTGGTCAGGGCACACTTTAGATCACCTGATACAATGTTACAGAGAAAATCCTGTGAAATACTGTCTTTGACCTAAAAAGTCAGGAAGTCCATTTCATAAGGTTATGGACCCTTTTGTGCACTAGGCTAATGGATCAGAATGAAAACAAAATCTGTCAGGTTCACAATTGAATATAATTGAACTGAATTATGTCATGTCAATTATCCCCTCCTTGAAGTTATGTATAATAATTTGAATCTACTTCTAGACATTAAAGAAAGGAAAAATCACTGCAGAACATAACTTTGAAAAATAAAAAGAAAGTTGAGAATTTATACTAGTTGACTTCAAGACTTATAAAATTTAATTAATGGATATATTGTGGTATTAGCATCAGGATAAAAAATAAATAAATGGAATTAAAAAGATTATCAAAAATATACTCAAATGATCAATTGGCTTTTTTCCAAGTTGGTAAAAATTGTTAAGAATAGCCTTCAAAGAGGGATGCTACAACAATTATATGACGTGCTAGAAAATAACCTTAATTTTTCTTGGGTTGCAAAAAATTATTGATTGTAATATATCAGAAGTTTCAAATTTCTAAAGACAGGAGAAAATTTTAGTAAACCTGAGTTTGAACTTTGATATAACAATTAATTGTGTCATGTGTCAATGAGGCAAGATACAATACTGCCAGTCGTGGTTACAAATTTCCTTGACAACTTCCTTCTGTTTGAATTCACATTTTTTGCAGCATATATTAAAAGCCACTCCTCACCACAGGAACACTTCTGCACTCTTCTTTACAACAAGAACCCTGAACCTTCCCTGCCACCTGCAAGTACATTCCATCTGTGTCTATACACAGGTTCATTAATAGATTATAGAGCATTATAATCTAGACCATAGTAGCAAGAATAACAGTAAGTTAGAAACATTATCTGCATGATTTCAGTAGTAAGCACCATTAGCTGAATCCAGCTGCAGGTGGAATGTGCTATGTGCTCAAGAATGAAGAAACTTACTAACTGAGGAAGCTAAAGAAGCCTAGCAGGCGGGACTTTGCATTGGCTACTTACATCCATCAGGACTTCTTGTGCTCTGCAGTGTGTCTTAAATGCACCTTTCTTTGAAGCTTGCTATTCCCATCACAGCCATGGTTAGTGATGGAGTTGTGGTTTCCAGCACTCTGTTCAAGCCACATCAACTTTGAGTCCTAGGATCTCATTTCCTTGACTATCTCTTTATATTTCAACCCACTTCAGTGAATACTCATTGAACCCTAGTCTATGTCTTAAATCAGAAGATTACATAATAAATAATAACTATAATTTTGTGAGCTCATGAAAATAGAAATCTGAGAAACAACTGGCCTTGATTTTAATGAATTCTTATCTAAAATGGGACACTAAGTACTTATCTTGCAGGTGCTGGTCTCATACCTAACAGTGGTTGGTTTCAGGTACCTACTCCAGAATTAGCTTTATTGGATATCTCAAAATGAATACTACTGACTAGAAATGTTCTGGGCTCCATAGTATAGTGATTCACACTGTGAATTCCTCACTGAAGTCCAGACTTCATGTGTTTGGGCCACTGGCGACTCATCTTGTGGTTATCCCTTCAGCTAATTGTTATCCAAGCCTATATTCTTTGTCTTCCACAACAATCTGCCATATATGCTCTATACATCTCTGCAGCTACTCACCTAAGCCTATGGAATTACCTGCTTATATTAGCCCCCTAAATCATTGTGGCTTACATTTCTATTGAATTATTGTCTTTGATTTACCACAAAATCAATAAGGACCTCTAAACACAAATATGAGAAACCAAGGGCTTGAGTGTCATGCAGAAACAAAAGATATTATAAAGTTACTTACATAAAAATAGCGGGACTGGGGTTTAAACTCACGATCCTGCACTTACCAGGCAGGTACTTGTGCCATAAATCTATCTCCCCAGCCCCATGATATTGCTCTTTGACAGAGGAAAAGGATATTGTCATCAGAAAGAGTTTAAACATACCGAAGGTCAAGCATCAATGTGTGGGAACTGGTCCTAAAGAAGAGAACGGTTTGCAGTTAGGTGTCCAGGTGGAAATCCTGTCAAATGCAAATGCACAAGAAAATGACAAAGAAAGGAAATGGACTAAAGTCAGAGATTTGGCTTCTGCTCGTACCACACCTGCAGTTAGAACCTGTAAATGACTCAGATAGGAGTGGAACATGAGTAAGATAAGGCTGTGGGATAGTGTGAAAGAGTGCCTGTTTGAAGGATTTTAGGTCCACTTCTGACAAATACAGAAAACCTCCAGTTTCAGGTACCCACAGTCACCTGCAGGCCATTGCACGTACCATGATGACATTTCATGCCACTCACTCTATCTCTTCTTCCTGAGTATCCACACTGTACACACCATCTGCCTGTTAGCTTTTTAGTACATCTCTGGATTGTCAGACAGACTGTCATAATATCACAGTTCTGTGTTTAAGTCATCCTTATTTTACTTAATAATAACATTAAGATGAGAGAAGACCAATGTGGGCAACTCAGGTGTGTCAAAGAGAGGCCATTAAAAAACCTTTTAATTAAAAAAAATGGAAGTGTCTGACCTTACTAAGATTCAGGGTGCAAAAAGCTATTTTTAAAGAGAAAGAGACCATGTCTAAGTGACTTTTATTGTAGTGCATTATTATCACTGCATGCATGGATAGTAATTGTCTCTTACTATTTCTAATTTACAAATAATACTTTATCTTAGGAATATGAAAATAGAAAAATGTGAATATTAAAGGTTTAGTGCTAGAGGTAGTTTCAAGCAGGTGCTGAGAGGGTCCTGTCACCCAAGCAGAAGAGGGCGCTACTGCAAATAGTGAGGGTGGCTGCAAAACAGAGAAGGCCTGTGCTTACTTTTTCATGAAATTGCAGCGGCACTCATCTTCTTAGATCTCTGACTTTCTCTGGCTGTTCCTAAGAGTCCAACCAGATAATAGATACTATGCCTGATAGGTAATCAAAGATAAAAGACTTGTAAAATAGATCCAACAGGAGTTCTTTGGAATGGGTAGAGTACACTAAGGTGCTAAGAGCTTGCTGAATTGTCTGGCCAGGAGGTACATGGTTTGAAGTTTGAACAGCATGTGCTAAACACACAAGCTTGAATGTTGCATGATTTTTCTTACTTGAGTAACCCAATATATATATATATATATATATATATATATATATATATATATATATATTTTTTTTTTTTTTTTAAGAGCAAAATAAAAATAATAGGACTCCAGCCCATCTGGGATATCCAGCCCCCCTGAGACTTCCCGTAGCCCACCTGAGCACTCCAGGCTTCCTGAGGACTCAGGCCCCCCTGAGACTTCCTCCAACCTGCCACAAACACAGCCTATTCAGTGTCAGGCCTGCCATGTGAGTCAGGCCTTCAGCCAGACAAAAGCGTAGCCTATCCAGCATCAGGTCCTCCACATGAGTCAGACCTCCAACCTGGTGCAAGCTTAGCCTATTCAGGAGAGAGCACCCCCCCAGGTGAGTGAGACCTCCCTCCTCAGGGCTACAAACAGCTCAGTTGACCCAGCAGCCCGGACTGAATGACAAACCCTTGGGCACGCAGTCCTACACCAAAGGTCACTGCTATACAGAATGATACAGACAAGGAGCAAAATGCAATCCCAGGCCCCACGCCCACCTGCAACAGATACAAGAGATATTACCATACAAGAAAATGGGAATCATGCAGACGAAATCTCTGAATCAATAACTTTTGAGGTAGACAGACAAGGGCAGAAATGTATAGAGCAACTCAGATCAGAGATAATATGTCAAGTAAAAAAAGAAATGCATGAATTAATAGACTCTGAAGTGGAAAAACAACTACAGAAACATATAGAGGAAACCAGGACAGAAATAACCTCTGAAGTTTAAAAAAAATCTCTAAATTAATAGCATCTAAAGTAGGGGAACAACTACAGAAAGGTAGAGAGGAGAACAGAGCAGAAATAATATCTAAACTAGAGAGAGAGGATAACTACAATGAGAGACTTCAGTACTACTAAAGAAGAGACTGATAACAAATTCTAGAAAAGTGATAGATTCACTGATTGAGCGATATAGGAAAGAAATAGATTGCGTGAAACAGTTTCAAAGATATATACAAGAAAATAAAATGTCCATCACAAGCTGGCAAAACCATATGAATCAAAGTGAAGACAGAATCTCAGATCTTGAAGACACTGTTGCAGCTAGTGAAAAGGTAAGAAAGGATCTCTTAAAAACAACTAGGATGCAGGAAAAAATAATTCAATATCTGCAAGATGTTGCAAAAATGAATAACATGAGATTAATAGGAATCAATGAGAAAGAAGGAGTTGTCACAAATGATATAAAAAGAATATGGGCAGAAGTAATAGCAGAAAACTTCCCAAATTTGAGAAAACAATCAGTCATTCAGGTAAATGAAGCATATAGAACTCCAAAAACATCAATAGTCAAGATCCCAGAAATCCAGCAAAAGCATAATATATTAAAAGCTGATAGACAAAAGAAACAGATCATATTTAAAGGAAAATCCATCAGAATAATGGCAGATTTCTCTTCACAAACCACGAAGTCAAGAAGAGCAAGGAGCAGAGTGCTTCAAGTCCTCCATGAAAACAAATTGCACCCCAGGCTTCTATGCCAGGCAAAACTCTCCTTCAGATATGAGGGAGAAGTGAAATAATTCCTTGATAAAGAACAACTAAAGAATTTCATGATGTCAAAGGTAAACCTACAAGGTCTATTAAAAAAAATTTACAGAGAGACCAAAATGGCCTGAACTCAACAAATGAGATAAGAAAGAACCCACCAAAAAGGGCAACCAACTAAACACAGGAGAAAAAGAGGTAAATAGTAGTAAGTAAAACGCATGTCAATCACCTGCCCATACATTTCAATTATAACCATCAATGCAAATGGATTTAATTCTCCAATTAAAAGAAGTAGACTGGCAGAGTGGATAAAGAAGCAAATTCCAAACATATGCTGTATACACGAAGCACACTTAACTCATAAAGAAACTCATAGGTTACAAGTTAAAGGATGGAAAATAATACTATATGCTCTAGCACCTCAGAAAAAAAGCAGGGGTACCAGTCTTGTTTGCAGACACTCTAAACTTCAAACCAAGTTTTGTGAAAGGAAGTAAAGAAGGCCACCGCATACTGGTTAGGGGAAAAATTCAAGACAAAGAGGTAACACTAATGAATACGTATGCACTGAACATGGAAGCGCTGAATTATGTAAGACAAATCTTAATGGACATGAAAAATCTCATATGCAACACCACAACCCTGACAGGAGACCTTAACGTTGCTTTATCCCAAAAAGTTAGGTCAAGCAGACAAAAAGTTAGTAAGGTAGTAGCAGACCTGAACCGGAACCTGGAACAACAGGACTTAGTGGACATACACAGAGTGTTCCATGCAAACACTTTGCAATATACATTTTTCTCAACTGCACATGGAACATTTTCTAAAATAGACCACATATTAATCCATAGATCAGGGGCTGGGGCGATAGCTCTGTGGCACAAGTGCCTGCCTGGCAAGTGCAAGGTTATGAGTTCAAATCCCAGTCCCACCAAAAAAAAAAAAAATCCATAGATCATTCGTAAGTATATACAAGAAAACAGAAACTATCCCATGCATACTATCTGACCACAGTGCAATGAAACTGGAAATAAATGACAAAAGAAACCACAAGAGTCCCAGAAATATGTGGAAATTAAATGGCACCCTTCTCAGCAACCAGTGGGTTACAGATGAAATTAAATAAGAAATTAAATAATACCTACAATTTAATGAAAATCTGAACACAACTTACCAGAATTTATGGAATGCCATGAAAGCACGTCTTAGAGGGAAATTTACAGCCCTGAACTCACATATTAAGAAGACAGAATAGGAACTCTAATGCAACACCTACACAGGTTAGAAACGGAAGAGCAAATGAAATTCAAAGCCCAAATATAGGAGGAAATTATAAAGATTAGAGCAGAAATCAATTCAATTGAGACAAAGAAAACAACAGAAAGAATTAATGAATCAAAAAGTTGGTTCTTTGAAAGATTAAATAAAATTGATAAGCCCTAACTAATCTCATTAAAAAGAGGAAAGAAAGGACTCAAATTCAAGCAATAAGGAACGAGAAGAATGAAATTACTACAGACCCAACAGAGATGCAGAGGACCATAAATAACTACTTTAAGAATTGTTACTGTCACAGAATTGAAGTCCAGAAGAAACGGACAGGAAGCATTACTATTCCTGACCTAAAATTACACTACAGAGGTACCCGGATGAAATAAGTTTGGTTTTGACGAAAAAAAAAAAAAGCAGTCCTGAGGATTAGTGGAATAGGTTAGAAGATGCAGAAGTAAATAAAAACACACTCAGCTATCGTATTTTTGACAAGGGGACCAAATATTTTTACTGGAAGAAAGATAGCCTCTGTAACAAATGGTGCTGGAAAAGCTGGCTCTCCACATGTCGAAAACTAAAACTTGACCCAGGTCTATCACCATGCAGTAAACTAAAGTCAAAATGGATTAAAAATCTAAATATTAAAAGAGAAACCCTAAGCCTCCTAGAGGAGAAAGTCGGAGGAAATCTTAAAGACATCAGGGTAAAAAGAGTTTATCGACAAGAATCAAAATGCATGTTTAATACTTGACAGAATCAACAAATGGGACCTCCTCTGGCTGAGAAGTTTTTTCATGTCAAAAGAAATTACCAACAGAGTAAAAAGACAGCCCACAAATTTTGAAAAGATTTTAACTAATAAATATTCAGACAAAGGTCTTCTATCTAGAATGTACAAAGAACTAAAAACCATTAGGGTCCCAAAATTCAAAGATCCAATCCAGAAAAGGGCATCTGAGATGAACACACACTTCTCAGAGAAAGAAATTCAACAAGCCCATAAATACATGAAGAAATGCTCCACATCTCTAGCCACTCATGAAATGCAAATTGAAACAACACTTAGATACCATCTCACCCCAGAAAGAATGGCTACTATAAAGACATGAACCAACAGCAAATGTTGGAGAGGTTGGGGAGAAAAAGGAACACTTCTCCATTGCTGGTGGGAATGCAGACTGATGCAATCATTATGGAAAGCAGCGTGGAGACTCCTTTAAAAACTAGAGCTGGAAATCCCATTCAATCCAGCTACCCCCTAGTGGGAATTTTTCCAGGAGAACTGAAAACATCATATCACAGTGGTATCTGTACACCTGTGTTTATAGCAGCACCATTTGTGATGGCTAAATCCTGGCAACAATCAAAATGCTCATCATCTGAAGAATGGTTGAAAAAGATATGGTATTTTCATAAGATGGAATATTGCTCAGTTGTAAGGAATGATAAACTAGAAAACTTCATATATAAGTGAATATATCTTGAACATATACTCATAAGTGAAATAAACCTGACCTACATATGTAAATATTGTATAGTCTCCTTAGTGTAAGGACACAAAAGAAGACATAAATAAATAAACAAATAGGGGCCCGGCGGGATGGCTCAGTGGTCTAAAGCACCTGCTTGGGGAAGCTTGGGCAGCTTCAGGGACCGCGGTTCGATCCCCGGCACCACATGCTGCGCCAGCCCTGCACTTGGGGTGGGCTGAGCCGGCCATAAAAATGAGTGAACAGACAAAGGTTCTGAAACAAGAAAATAAATAAATAAATAAATTTTAAAAATAAATAAATAAATTTTGAGCGGTACCAGGAATCAATTTCAGGACCTTGCCTTTTCTGTATTCTCAACCCTTATAATTTTTTTTTGAAGAGTGACTTAAATAGAAAATGAATTTGGAAGAGTTAAAAAACAATTAATGTTTATTGAAAATGTTAATGTTTGATCAGTCTTACATGATCTGATCAACATATGTCTGTTGGTCTATACTGGTTTGATGATGAAAATATATAATGCAACCATTCTTAAATTTTTCTTGTTTTGAAATTCTGTACTATATGTACTCTTACTTGTTACTTTTTTAATATTTTTGTTTCTGCTATTTTTACTCTTAAAAAAATAAAATTACAAATTAAAAAAAAAAAAAAAAGTACTATAGCCATCCTCAGCAGCAGTGAGGTCCTGAGCTGCTTCAGCAGCGAGGAAATCCTAGTTCCCATCAGGAAAGCCAATTCAAACAAACAAACAAACAAACAAACAAATAAATAAGTAAGTAAGTAAGTAAATAAATAAATAAATAAATAAAAGGAATAGGGAGACAGATCTTTTTCAAATAGGAGTAGGTTTACTTTTGCATTTTTCTTGAAAAAAACTGAAAAATAAAAGGAAGAGGTGCAAGGAGAAGTGAAGGGGATATAACAAGAAATCTGTGTGCTTGCCCCACTCCTCAGGATGAGAGCGAGCACTGTGTGCTGCAAATACGTACTGAGAATCAAGTTAGATAGCAGAGCCAGGCGAGACGGTGTGCACCCATAATGCTGGCTATGGGGAAACCAAGGAAGGAGAAACCTTCAGCCTCCGTAGTTTGCACCAAGCTGGACAACAAAACTAGAGCGCACGTGAAGGAAATGAGAAAGAATTAAATAACTTAATTGCGCTTAACTCTCGGCCAGGAAATCCCTCGCACTCTCACGCTGCTGCTTACAGATAAGACCTAAAGATC